>CM056610.1:28577741-28707705 GCA_029721355.1 Tegillarca granosa
CTATACTCCTAAATAAAACACAAGATCAGTTACACTCAGAGTTACAACACGGTTTATGCCAGAGGACATTGTAGTCCGGTACAGGTGTTGCTTGTTGTTGAGCGTTTGAAGGTCAGTTATGCAGTGGTTACAAATCGGCTTTTTAAAAAGCTTTGAGGCATCATCATCAGTTAAACGTCAGGACACGTAGCTATTTCACACATGCATTATATACGAGTAATTGCTGCTCAACATAAAAACTAGGTAGATGAATAAAATTATTTTCAGTGTTAGTCATGACTTCACTGATCAGTTTTAAAACCGAATTGCAAAGGTATTGTCCGAACAGTCTTTGAATTTATCTAGATTTGGTATACGCTTAAGTATATCTAGTTAAAGTTGAACGATTGATCTAAAATTAAGAACAAAAATGTCAGATAAATACGGAAATAAAGGTGTTTTCCCTCTCTCTCTTTCTCTCTCTCTCTCTCTCTCTCTCTCTCTCTCTCTCTCTTGCAATTAGAGGTTATTGATCACTGAAGAAGTGTTATTTATTTCGATACTGTAAAGTATTGCGGAGAACATCTAAGTGCCGAATAAAATACAAATCATCGACAAATGGACTGAAATCTTTTTGCCAAAGCAAGCTTTGAACCAAGGATATCTAAGGGAATTTATTATCATTAGCTACTCGAACATCTTGGCACCCACAAAATTTTAAGAACAGCAGTAGCGTTGGTCCGATTTGGAATGGAGTGAAGTGGAGTAGTGATGTTTCACGTCCCACTTAAAATTCCCCACTTGTATCGAGGCGCCCTATTCTTTGGATGAAAGAGGAAACCAGAATACTCGGAGAAAAACGTCGACTTCCGGGCGTGCGAAGTGACAAACTTTCTCACACTAGGATCTGTCCGTATCGGATTCGAACCCAGGCGGTGAGAGGCACTGTGATCGTGAATGCGATTTACCTATAAGGAATGGAAACTATGACGTAATCTGTAACTAAAAGCTCAGTTTTTCTTACGTCCATCACAACAAGGACGTTGATTCAAGCCCAATTAAGGCCTCCTAAAAAGACCGCAGTGCATTCTGGAGATGTTACGTGCTTGTGTTATTTTTGCAATAATATTTTCATATAAAATATCCACTATTCAAAAGCAGCGGTTGGGTATAAGGCTTCATGCTACATTATATATATATATATATATAAAAGCAGTTTTCGGCCGGAGAGCGCTCCTTGAAATAAATATATATATATATATATATATATATATATAGAGAGAGAGAGAGAGAGAGAGAGAGAGAGAGAGAGAGAGAGAGAGAGAGAGAGTTCAAAACTATTTGTGATTATTTTCTATCATAGATCAGCAATTGTTTTAGCTCCAGCTTCCTCCACAATCCCAGAACTGACCGCCTCAAAGGAACTTGACTTGGGCGTAAAACACCATTTATTCAATCGAATACTTAACATCATTATACAACACTACAAGCGATATACATTTTTATGACTACAGTTGACAAGGTCAAGGCCATACAACACTTCAATCGGTATACAAGGTCAATCAAAGGTCAGGTTTATATGATCTTAATTCGTTTCAAAGACATTACCAATGATGGTACCTAAAAATACATCACTATACTCCTAAATAAAACACAAGATCAGTTACACTCAGAGTTACAACACGGTTTATGCCAGAGGACATTGTAGTCCGGTACAGGTGTTGCTTGTTGTTGAGCGTTTGAAGGTCAGTTATGCAGTGGTTACAAATCGGCTTTTTAAAAAGCTTTGAGGCATCATCATCAGTTAAACGTCAGGACACGTAGCTATTTCACACATGCATTATATACGAGTAATTGCTGCTCAACATAAAAACTAGGTAGATGAATAAAATTATTTTCAGTGTTAGTCATGACTTCACTGATCAGTTTTAAAACCGAATTGCAAAGGTATTGTCCGAACAGTCTTTGAATTTATCTAGATTTGGTATACGCTTAAGTATATCTAGTTAAAGTTGAACGATTGATCTAAAATTAAGAACAAAAATGTCAGATAAATACGGAAATAAAGGTGTTTTCCCTCTCTCTCTTTCTCTCTCTCTCTCTCTCTCTCTCTCTCTCTCTTGCAATTAGAGGTTATTGATCACTGAAGAAGTGTTATTTATTTCGATACTGTAAAGTATTGCGGAGAACATCTAAGTGCCGAATAAAATACAAATCATCGACAAATGGACTGAAATCTTTTTGCCAAAGCAAGCTTTGAACCAAGGATATCTAAGGGAATTTATTATCATTAGCTACTCGAACATCTTGGCACCCACAAAATTTTAAGAACAGCAGTAGCGTTGGTCCGATTTGGAATGGAGTGAAGTGGAGTAGTGATGTTTCACGTCCCACTTAAAATTCCCCACTTGTATCGAGGCGCCCTATTCTTTGGATGAAAGAGGAAACCAGAATACTCGGAGAAAAACGTCGACTTCCGGGCGTGCGAAGTGACAAACTTTCTCACACTAGGATCTGTCCGTATCGGATTCGAACCCAGGCGGTGAGAGGCACTGTGATCGTGAATGCGATTTACCTATAAGGAATGGAAACTATGACGTAATCTGTAACTAAAAGCTCAGTTTTTCTTACGTCCATCACAACAAGGACGTTGATTCAAGCCCAATTAAGGCCTCCTAAAAAGACCGCAGTGCATTCTGGAGATGTTACGTGCTTGTGTTATTTTTGCAATAATATTTTCATATAAAATATCCACTATTCAAAAGCAGCGGTTGGGTATAAGGCTTCATGCTACATTATATATATATATATATATATAAAAGCAGTTTTCGGCCGGAGAGCGCTTCTTGAAATAATATATATATATATATATATATATATATATATATAGAGAGAGAGAGAGAGAGAGAGAGAGAGAGAGAGAGAGAGAGAGAGAGAGTTCAAAACTATTTGTGATTATTTTCTATCATAGATCAGCAATTGTTTTAGCTCCAGCTTCCTCCACAATCCCAGAACTGACCGCCTCAAAGGAACTTGACTTGGGCGTAAAACACCATTTATTCAATCGAATACTTAACATCATTATACAACACTACAAGCGATATACATTTTTATGACTACAGTTGACAAGGTCAAGGCCATACAACACTTCAATCGGTATACAAGGTCAATCAAAGGTCAGGTTTATATGATCTTAATTCGTTTCAAAGACATTACCAATGATGGTACCTAAAAATACATCACTATACTCCTAAATAAAACACAAGATCAGTTACACTCAGAGTTACAACACGGTTTATGCCAGAGGACATTGTAGTCCGGTACAGGTGTTGCTTGTTGTTGAGCGTTTGAAGGTCAGTTATGCAGTGGTTACAAATCGGCTTTTTAAAAAGCTTTGAGGCATCATCATCAGTTAAACGTCAGGACACGTAGCTATTTCACACATGCATTATATACGAGTAATTGCTGCTCAACATAAAAACTAGGTAGATGAATAAAATTATTTTCAGTGTTAGTCATGACTTCACTGATCAGTTTTAAAACCGAATTGCAAAGGTATTGTCCGAACAGTCTTTGAATTTATCTAGATTTGGTATACGCTTAAGTATATCTAGTTAAAGTTGAACGATTGATCTAAAATTAAGAACAAAAATGTCAGCATAAATACGGAAATAAAGGTGTTTTCCCTCTCTCTCTTTCTCTCTCTCTCTCTCTCTCTCTCTCTCTCTTGCAATTAGAGGTTATTGATCACTGAAGAAGTGTTATTTATTTCGATACTGTAAAGTATTGCGGAGAACATCTAAGTGCCGAATAAAATACAAATCATCGACAAATGGACTGAAATCTTTTTGCCAAAGCAAGCTTTGAACCAAGGATATCTAAGGGAATTTATTATCATTAGCTACTCGAACATCTTGGCACCCACAAAATTTTAAGAACAGCAGTAGCGTTGGTCCGATTTGGAATGGAGTGAAGTGGAGTAGTGATGTTTCACGTCCCACTTAAAATTCCCCACTTGTATCGAGGCGCCCTATTCTTTGGATGAAAGAGGAAACCAGAATACTCGGAGAAAAACGTCGACTTCCGGGCGTGCGAAGTGACAAACTTTCTCACACTAGGATCTGTCCGTATCGGATTCGAACCCAGGCGGTGAGAGGCACTGTGATCGTGAATGCGATTTACCTATAAGGAATGGAAACTATGACGTAATCTGTAACTAAAAGCTCAGT
This sequence comes from Tegillarca granosa, assembly GCA_029721355.1. Classification (NCBI taxonomy): domain Eukaryota; kingdom Metazoa; phylum Mollusca; class Bivalvia; order Arcoida; family Arcidae; genus Tegillarca; species Tegillarca granosa. The sequence continues at coordinate 28,581,950 of CM056610.1, forward strand.
TTTTCTTACGTCCATCACAACAAGGACGTTGATTCAAGCCCAATTAAGGCCTCCTAAAAAGACCGCAGTGCATTCTGGAGATGTTACGTGCTTGTGTTATTTTTGCAATAATATTTTCATATAAAATATCCACTATTCAAAAGCAGCGGTTGGGTATAAGGCTTCATGCTATATTATATATATATATATATATATATTTCATTTTTAAAAGTACAAACCATAATTTCCATAATTCTCTTAACTCCTATCATTCATGAAGAAAAAAACTAACTAACTCACATATTATCGAGTACCATCAAACACCCCTCCCCCAGAAATACTTACATTTTTCCATACATTAGAACACTAATTTGTTACAATTGCGTTATGGATTCCCTTATAAAAATTTGTGACAAAAATAACTTTTTGAAAAATTTTACAAGAGAGTTTAATGGGTAGGGGATACAAAAGAAGAAGTTCCAACAGAACCTCTAAACTATTCGTATCCGTAGATTGACAGGGGTGTATAGAAACTGGGTTAAATATTTCAATTTTAACAATCAACACCCGTAACAAAGTGTTTTACTTAAAAAAACTGCAAGGGAAATGTATGCTGTATAGCCCATATCATATATATGCCTTTTTAAATTGTAAATTTTGATAAATTAAAAATTGAAATTTTACAAAATAACTTACCTCTTTTTAGACATCGTTTACAATTCCAATTTCTTTTTTCAGTTAAAAACTATTTCAGACCTTACTTTACATAGAAATATTATGTTCACAACTGCATCTTCAGGTTACGTTTTAGATTCTTTAAATAGATTGCCTATCACGTGATATTTTAACCTTTTTAAAGATTTCCTTTGAAGGATATTTTTGACATTTTTTTACCTGGACAAGGTCAATGATTCATTAATCTCTTTATTTATGTTTTTTAGATTTTAATTGTAAAAATAACTATATACTGTCTGTTTCAGAACGCCTAAAGTGTTATTGAATTAAATTTAGGTTAACAAGTTTGACCTGGAGTAATAACCTTCGATTTTTAAAACCATCCGATCATTATAAATAGAATAAATTACCATTTAAAATGGGTTCTAAAAGAACCCCAATAATTTTAACCAATAAATAAATGCGTATGAAAAAAGTTATTTTTTTGTAATTTAAAAAAATTAAAACCACTTGAAATTTAAATAAACAGGGTTAAAAGTTCAGGTTAAAATGTTTGAGTCGTAGCTGTAACACAATAGCTGTGTTTACAAACAACTAAATTGAACTTCCCTTTTACCATATGCTAAGCTGTTACATGAATTTATCTATTTCCGATATGTAATCGATTATCGACCAGAACTTCATAAAATTATCTGATGTACGAAATATATTGCGCAGAGAGTAAAGACGTTGAGCAAACGCGCACAGGCACAAAAAATAAATAAACAAATAAATAAAGAAAAATATATATATATTAACATATACAGTATGGTATTTCCTTTGAAAACAGATTTAGGTCAAACGTTTTAAATCATTGTACAAGAGGAATCTTGAAATACATCCTAAAAAGATAAGTTGAAATATGATACACAAAAAAAAAAGAAAGCTGTTAAAATATTTAAACTACTTATAAAACTGTCTACGTTACTTTTTCAAAAAAAAAAAAAAAAAAAAAGAAAAGAAAAAAAAAAAAAAAAAATCAATAGTATACAAAAATTCTATCTGTTGAATGTGTAAACAATTATTGGTAGCTGTTTACACTTCAATAATTAAAATCATTAATTTTCGAGGTGTAACAGTTTTTTGATGTATTCGCGAGTATCATTATACAGGAACTATTCTACATCACAACGAAATATTATACATGTATATCAAAATCTTAACTGCATGGTATTTATATAGAGATTATTTTATGACCATTTTGATATCACACCCTTCATCAGCCCTCGAGTCCTGATATCAGCCAGAGGGCCTTCGGCCCTCTGGCTGATATCAGGACTCGAGGGCTGATGAAGGGTGTGATATCAAAATGGTCATATCATAAACTTTTTATCATATGTTTGCTTTGAAGTAAAATTAACAATAGAAAATAATTAAATTTTTTAAGCAGTCAGCAGGTTTTATTTTTTATATCTATCATGATCTCATAGATAATTTTTTACCGCATATGTCATACGTCAATGTTACCCTAAGCAACCGCTGACGTCGATCTTCCAACAACTAGGTCAGTCAGTCAGTCGCCATATTCGTCCAACATGACGTGGACAGAGGCATTTGTTTTCTTCATTAAAAAGTGAAGGTTGTTAAAATTAGTTTTAAGATCTGCAGTCATGCAGTCATTAATCATGATCGTGATGACAACAGGGAATCTGAGTTTTTGAACCGGCAGGTGCATCATATTTTGGATGACAGGGAAACGTCACCGCACAAGTTCAGGAACGAATTGGCTACTAGAGTAGCTGGAATGATTTAATTTTTGGCTTCTGTAAGTTTATTTATTGATGATAGTGATGACAACATATTATTAATTGATATTTTGTACATGTGAACAGTTCCGCTTCGAACTGATGTCTCATTTTTGTCTTGACATACTTGTCTCAGCTTGAAGCCAGCATCGTTTATATTTTCAAGTGCCGTCGTGCAAAATCAGTGTAAACTAGTTGTACCTCTCCGATGTGTTTGTATGTTTGCAAATTCCGAAACTCTGTTTAAAATTAACTTAAATACAACTGATACATGAATGAACTGCACACATGCTCGTCGTGTTAACCATAAACAGTCAGTATCAAGCTGAAGCGACACTAAAAATCCGCCATTATCGGAATTTTATGAGGGGTGTGATATCACTTTTCTAGGGGTATGATATCACTTTTCTAGGGGTGTGATATCACTCGGGCTGATATCAACTTGTGTTAATTCGAGTTATCACACATACAAAAATAGTGATATCATTAGTAAACATATGATAAAAACTACATATTTTATACACAAAGAAATTTTTTCTAGAGCCGTAAAAATTGAACACCGCTCGGTCTCAACCTCTAGATTCGAATTCGTTTCTGTCGGGTCAAGATTTTTAAGATTGTCATCTCGCTTTCCTAGAGTCGGTGCTTTATTTTGAACACAACCGTTTCAGGATCTAGTAACAGAAGCAAGTCAGTGGTTTATTCCGGACACAGCCGTTTTAGGTTCCAGTGACAGAACCCTTTGTCGGTTGTTTATTTCGAACACAACCGTTTCAGGATCGAGTGACAGAACCAAGTCAGTGGTTTATTCCGTACACAACCGTTTTAGGCGCCAGTGACAGAACCTTCTCGGTGGTTTATGCCGAACACAACCGTTTTAGGCGCCAGTGACAGAACCTTCTCGGTGGTTTATGCCGAACACAAACGTTTTGGGCGCCAGTGACAGAACCTTGTCGGTGGTTTATTCCGTACACAACCGTTTTAGGCTCCAGTGACAGAGCCTTGTCGGTTGTTATTCCGAACACAACCGTTTTAGGCTCCAGTGATGGAACCAAGTCAGTGATTTATTCCGAACACAACCCTTTCAGGCTCCACTGCCAGAACTAATAGACAAGATCTATCAGTGAAATAATCTTGACTGTGAAGCCTATCTGCCATCATTCGTTGTAAATATTTATCTTTTTTAATCGCTTTTTAAGAAAAAAAAGTTCAAACGTATCTTTAAAAACTCATAAATCATATCTCCACTTTGATCTTGTGCAAACAAGTTCACGCCTGATAAAATTAAATAATAGTGCATATAGCATGCACACACACACACACACACACACACACACACACATACATGTATATATATATATATATATATATATATATATATATATATATATATATACATGTGTGTGTGTGTGTGTGTGTGTGTGTGTGTGTGTGTGTGTGTGTGTGTGTGCACTGTTATGTAATTTTATCTTCAAATGCAGAATAATATAATTACACCGATTTTTCAATGTTTTTAACAAATTTTTGCTATTTGCAAAATAGACACATTATCGAGTGGTGTGTTTTAACAAAATTCCATAATGATTCATATAAATAATGTAGTCAATATCCTGTATATTACGAAAAGTTAGATAATATTGCCATCATGCCAAAAATTTGAAACATATTTGAATTTTCTGAATTTTGAAAAAAAATGACTGAATAATGGCAAGATAAACCCAGGGAAACCACATCGATGCTATTCAAAACCCCGAAAGCCTGAGAGCAGATGAATTCTGGAAGATCAACCGTGGACTGATCCTAAGCCCGGGCGTGTGTTGTTGTAAAAAAAAAGAGACAAACCAAGACTGTTCCTAAACCTGGGCGTGTGCTGTTGACAAAAGACACAAACCAAGACTGTTCCTAAACCTGGGCGTGTGCTGTTGAAAAAAAGAGACAAACCAAGACTGTTCCTAAACCCGGGCGTGTGCTGTTGACAAAAGACACAAACCAAGACTGTTCCTAAACCTGGGCGTGTGCTGTTGAAAAAAAGAGACAAACCAAGACTGTTCTTAAACCTGGGCGTGTGCTGTTGAAAAAAGAGACAAACCAAGACTGTTCCTAAACCTGGGCGTGTGCTGTTGAAAAAAGAGACAAACCAAGACTGTTCTTAAACCTGGGCGTGTGCTGATGAAAAAAAGAGACAAACCAAGACTGTTCCTAAACCTGGGCGTGTGCTGTTGACAAAAGACACAAACCAAGACTGTTCCTAGCCTGGGCGTGTGCTGTTGAAAAAAAGAGACAAACCAAGACTGTTCCTAAACCTGGGCGTGTGCTGTTGAAAAAAGAGACAAACCAAGACTGTTCCTAAACCTGGGCGTGTGCTGTTGAAAAAAAAGAGACAAACCAAGACTGTTCCTAAACCTGGGCGTGTGCTGATGAAAAAAAGAGACAAACCAAGACTGTTCCTAAACCTGGGCGTGTGCTGTTGAAAAAAGAGACAAACCAAGACTGTTCCTAAACCTGGGGGTGTGCTGTTGAAAAAAAGAGACAAACCAAGACTGTTCCTAACCTGGGCGTGTGCTGTTGAAAAAAGAGGCAAACCAAGACTGTTCCTAAACCTGGGCGTGTGCTGTTGGAAAAAGAGACGAACCAAGATTGATCCTAAACCTAGGCGTGTGCTGTTGAAAAAAACAGACAAACCAAGACTGTTCTTAAACCTGAACATGTGCTGTTGAAAAAAAGAGACAAACCAAGACTGTTCCTAAACCTGGGCGTGTGCTGTTGAAAAAAGAGACAAACCAAGACTGTTTCTAAACCTGGGCCTGTGCTGTTGAAAAAAAGAGACAAACTTAGACTGTTCCTAAACCTGGGCGTGTGCTGTCGAAAAAAGAGACAAACCAAGACTGTTCCTAAACCTGGGCGTGTGCTGTTGAAAAAAAGAGACAAACCAAGACTGTTCCTAAACCTGGGCGTGTGCTGTTGAAAAAAAGAGACAAACCAAAACTGTTCCTAAACCTGGGCGTGTGCTGTTGAAAAAAGAGACAAACCAAGATTGATCCTAAACCTAGGCGTGTGCTGTTGAAAAAAACAGACAAACCAAAACTGTTCTTAAACCTGGGCGTGTGCTGTTGAAAAAAAGAGAGAAACCAAGACTGTTCCTAAACCTGGGCGGGTGCTGTTGAAAAAAGAGACAAAACAAGACTGTTCCTAAACCTGGGGGTGTGCTGTTGAAAAAAAAGAGACAAACCAAGACTGTTCCTAAACCTGGGCGTGTGCTGTTGAAAAAAAGAGACAAACCAAGACTATTCTTAAACCTGGGCGTGTGCAGTTGAAAAAAAAAAGAGACAAACAAAGACTGTTCCTAAACCTGGGCTAGTGCAGTTGAAAAAAAGAGACAAACCAAGACTGTTCCTAAACCTGGGCGTGTGCTGTTGAAAAAAGAGACAAACCAAGACTGTTCCTAAACCTGGGCGTGTGCTGTTATAAAAAGAGACAAACCAAGACTGTTTCTAAACCTGTGCGTGTGCTGTTGAAAAAAAGAGACAAACTTAGACTGTTCCTAAACCTGGGCGTGTGCTGTTGAAAAAAAGAGACAAACCAAGATTGATCCTAAACCTAGGCGTGTGCTGTGGAAAAAACAGACAAACCAAGACTGTTCCTAAACATGGGCATGTGCTGTTGAAAAAAGAAACAAACCAAGACTGTTCCTAAACCTGGGCGTGTGCTGTTGAAAAAAAGAGACAAACCAAGACTGTTCCTAAACCTGGGCGTGTGCTGTTGAAAAAAGACACAAACCAAGACTGTTCCTAAACCTGGGCGTGTGCTGTTGAAAAAAAGAGACAAACCAAGACTGTTCTTAAACCTGGGCGTGTGCTGTTGAAAAAAGAGACAAACCAAGACTGTTCCTAAACCTGGGCGTGTGCTGTTGAAAAAAGAGACAAACCAAGACTGTTCTTAAACCTGGGCGTGTGCTGATGAAAAAAAGAGACAAACCAAGACTGTTCCTAAACCTGGGCGTGTGCTGTTGACAAAAGACACAAACCAAGACTGTTCCTAGCCTGGGCGTGTGCTGTTGAAAAAAAGAGACAAACCAAGACTGTTCCTAAACCTGGGCGTGTGCTGTTGAAAAAAGAGACAAACCAAGACTGTTCCTAAACCTGGGCGTGTGCTGTTGAAAAAAAGAGACAAACCAAGACTGTTCCTAAACCTGGGCGTGTGCTGATGAAAAAAAGAGACAAACCAAGACTGTTCCTAAACCTGGGCGTGTGCTGTTGAAAAAAGAGACAAACCAAGACTGTTCCTAAACCTGGGGGTGTGCTGTTGAAAAAAAGAGACAAACCAAGACTGTTCCTAAACCTGGGCGTGTGCTGTTGAAAAAAGAGGCAAACCAAGACTGTTCCTAAACCTGGGCGTGTGCTGTTGGAAAAAGAGACGAACCAAGATTGATCCTAAACCTAGGCGTGTGCTGTTGAAAAAAACAGACAAACCAAGACTGTTCTTAAACCTGAACATGTGCTGTTGAAAAAAAGAGACAAACCAAGACTGTTCCTAAACCTGGGCGTGTGCTGTTGAAAAAAGAGACAAACCAAGACTGTTTCTAAACCTGGGCCTGTGCTGTTGAAAAAAAGAGACAAACTTAGACTGTTCCTAAACCTGGGCGTGTGCTGTCGAAAAAAGAGACAAACCAAGACTGTTCCTAAACCTGGGCGTGTGCTGTTGAAAAAAAGAGACAAACCAAGACTGTTCCTAAACCTGGGCGTGTGCTGTTGAAAAAAAGAGACAAACCAAAACTGTTCCTAAACCTGGGCGTGTGCTGTTGAAAAAAGAGACAAACCAAGATTGATCCTAAACCTAGGCGTGTGCTGTTGAAAAAAACAGACAAACCAAAACTGTTCTTAAACCTGGGCGTGTGCTGTTGAAAAAAAGAGAGAAACCAAGACTGTTCCTAAACCTGGGCGGGTGCTGTTGAAAAAAGAGACAAAACAAGACTGTTCCTAAACCTGGGGGTGTGCTGTTGAAAAAAAAGAGACAAACCAAGACTGTTCCTAAACCTGGGCGTGTGCTGTTGAAAAAAAGAGACAAACCAAGACTATTCTTAAACCTGGGCGTGTGCAGTTGAAAAAAAAAGAGACAAACAAAGACTGTTCCTAAACCTGGGCTAGTGCAGTTGAAAAAAAGAGACAAACCAAGACTGTTCCTAAACCTGGGCGTGTGCTGTTGAAAAAAGAGACAAACCAAGACTGTTCCTAAACCTGGGCGTGTGCTGTTATAAAAAGAGACAAACCAAGACTGTTTCTAAACCTGTGCGTGTGCTGTTGAAAAAAAGAGACAAACTTAGACTGTTCCTAAACCTGGGCGTGTGCTGTTGAAAAAAAGAGACAAACCAAGATTGATCCTAAACCTAGGCGTGTGCTGTGGAAAAAAACAGACAAACCAAGACTGTTCCTAAACATGGGCATGTGCTGTTGAAAAAAGAAACAAACCAAGACTGTTCCTAAACCTGGGCGTGTGCTGTTGAAAAAAAGAGACAAACCAAGACTGTTCCTAAACCTGGGCGTGTGCTGTTGAAAAAAGAGACAAACCAAGACTGTTCCTAAACCTGGGCGTGTGCTGTTGAAAAAAAGAGACAAACCAAGACTGTTCCTAAACCTTGGCGTGTGCTGTTGAAAAAAAGAGACAAACCAAAACTGTTCCTAAACCTGGGCGTGTGCTGTTGAAAAAAGAGACAAACCAAGATTGATCCTAAACCTAGGCGTGTGCTGTTGAAAAAAACAGACAAACCAAGACTGTTCTTAAACCTGGGCGTGTGCTGTTGAAAAAAAAGAGAGAAACCAAGACTGTTCCTAAACCTGGGCGGGTGCTGTTGAAAAAAGAGACAAAACAAGACTGTTCCTAAACCTGGGGGTGTGCTGTTGAAAAAAAAGAGACAAACCAAGACTGTTCCTAAACCTGGGCGTGTGCTGTTGAAAAAAAGAGACAAATCAAGACTATTCTTAAACCTGGGCGTGTGCAGTTGAAAAAAAAGAGACAAACAAAGACTGTTCCTAAACCTGGGCTAGTGCAGTTGAAAAAAAGAGACAAACCAAGACTGTTCCTAAACCTGGGCGTGTGCTGTTGAAAAAAGAGACAAACGAAGACTGTTCCTAAACCTTGGCATGTTCTGTTGAAAAAAGAGACAAACCAAGACTGTTCCTAAACCTGGGCGTGTGCTGTTGAAAAAAAGAGACAAACCAAGACTGTTCCTAAACCTGGGCGTGTGCAGTTGAAAAAAAGAAACAAACCAAGACTGTTCCTAAACCTGGGCGTGTGCAGTTGAAAAAAAGAGACAAACGAAGACTGTTCCTTAACCTGGGCGTGTGCTGTTGAAAAAAAAGAGACAAACCAAGACTGTTCCTATACCTGGGCGTGTGCTGTTGAAAAAAAGAGACAAACCAAGACTATTCTTAAACCTGGGCGTGTGCAGTTGAAAAAAAAAGAGACAAACAAAGACTGTTCCTAAACCTGGGCGTGTGCAGTTGAAAAAAAGAGACAAACCAAGACTGTTCCTAAACCTGGGCGGGTGCTGTTGAAAAAAGAGACAAAACAAGACTGTTCCTAAACCTGGGGGTGTGCTGTTGAAAAAAAAGAGACAAACCAAGACTGTTCCTAAACCTGGGCGTGTGCTGTTGAAAAAAAAAGACAAACCAATACTGTTCTTAATCCTGGGTGTGTGCAGTTGAAAAAAAAGAGACAAACGAAGACTGTTCCTAAACCTGGGCGTGTGCTGTTGAAAAAAAGAGACAAACCAAGACTGTTCTTAAACCTGGGCTTGTGCTGTTGAAAAAAGAGACAAACCAAGACTGTACCTTAACCTGGGCGTGTGCTGTTGAAAAAAGAGACAAACCAAGACTGTTTCTAAACCTGGGCGTGTGCTGTTGAAAAAAAGAGACAAACCAATACTGTTCTTAAACTTGGGCGTGTGCAGTTGAAAAAAAAGAGACAAACCAAGACTGTTCCTAAACCTGGGCTTGTGCTGTTGAAAAAAAGACACAAACCAAGACTGTTCCTAAACCTGGGCGTGTGCTGTTGAAAAAAGAGACAAACCAAGACTGTTCCGAAACCTGGGCGTGTGCTGTTGAAAAAAAAGAGACAAACCAAGACTGTTTCTTAACCTGGGCGTGTGCTGTTGAAAAAAGAGACAAACCAAGACTGTTCTTAAACCTGGGCGTGTGCAGTTGAAAAATAAGAGACCAACCGGAGACTGATTCTAACCTCAGACGAATGCTGTTCAAATCTAAGGGACCAAATAGAGTCTGATCCTGAACCTGGAAGAATGTATTTTGAAACCTCGGAGATCAACCGAAGACTGATCCTAAACCTGGACGAGTGCTGTTGGAATTTTAGGGACCAAAATGGACTCTGATCCTGAACCCGGACGAGTGCAGTTGGAATCCTGGCCCCAGTTTCACAATCATTCACTCATTTGAATGTACACTCAACTAAAATTTGGGAATACTTTAATGTCAATTTTTTAAGATATTACACAGTTTAAATTGATATCTAGTGTTATATCTAAATTGTTTAGTGTAGGTTTATTAAACAAAACAAAATAAATATGTATTGTCTTATAAATCTTAAAATTCTTCAAATAATGCTGATAGAAAAATAAGAATATTTGAGTTGAGTGTACACTCAATTGAGTAAATGATTGTAAACAGGGGCCAGAATACTAACCAGAAAGTTTAATTTAAACTCGGACAAGTGCAGATGAATACAGAGACTAATCTACATACATTGTGTATTTTGCCATTTAAATAGGGCGACTCGATTGCCGAATATTCGAGCGTTGACGGAATGATAAGGTCTAGCTATAAGTTTGAAGCCACACTGAAAAATCACTTTTTTTATACCTTGCCGGAGATAAGTGTTATCACGCGTTCCTCGACCGACCTAGAACTTGCCGCCTAGATAATTGTAAACCAAGTTTGATTGATGTTTAATCTACTTCGAACTTTGTGGCGGAAATTTCCATGTCACTCGTACTCGAACCTTGTGTACCCCGTTGAGAGAGAAAGAGAGAGAGAGAGAGAGAGAGAGAGAGAGAGAGAGAGAGAGAGAATATATAACTTACCAACAAGCCAAACCCATGATACTTAGAGTACCATGCACATAAATTGATAGACTTAAGTACTTTAAAACGATATTATATGTGAAAAAGCATAACAAAGTTTTATCAGTAGTCCTATTTTATAATAAATAACAGGTTTAAATTAGGCCAATTCAACTTAATTGGTAGATTCTCATCCCCGCCCGCCCGGCCACCGAAAATGTGCCGCCCCAAGTCATTTTATTTTCGTTTCCCATCCCGGGCGTATTCAAAGTCTGTTCCGGAGTTATGTCGAGTCCGTGGCGTTTCAGAAAAGGGTTTTAAGCACTCCCATAAAAACTTGCGAGCTTGAAATCGAAAGTAGCTTCATACATGTTACGGAAAGAGCAATGTTTTCTTAACAGTGGCCCGAAAGAATTATGGGAATGGTACGGGGCAAATATAGCAGACACTCAACAGTTAGATGAGGTGTACAATAATTTAATAAGCGGTGATATAGACAAAAAGGGCCCTATTGCCGTTGTAGATGTCAACCATGTGAGAGTGCTAGTTTTCGTATAAAATTAAAAAATAAAACCCTCCTACCGCCCTAAAACTTTTGTTCAACCTGGATGAGAATCAACTATTTAAATTGAATTGGCCTTACCGAATTCATTATAATATACATTATATTAACTATATCATAACAGTAAAAAATCAATAATACAACAAGGTGATTCAATGACTCATCAACGCGATTACTGTAAACGATAAAATGTTTATGTTCGTGGGTTCGAACTATGGCTTGGTATGAAAGCAACTAGAAGCCTCCCTCAACAGGCATACAAACAAATGCTCAATTCGCAATCAGTTCATTCTGGTGTAACCTTGCGCTAGCACGTATCTGCAAAGTGTAGAATGCATCGATACTAACCTTATGTTGGTTATAATGTTGTTTAACGTCGCATCAGTAATTCTAATGCCAATCGCGACAACAATGTCATAAATCTCTAAAGATTAATCAAGGAACATGTTTTTGTATGCGTGTGATTTGCGAGTGTGTATTCTGGTCTACGGTGTACTAGCGCGCACGAAGAACGAACTTCCGGCCCCAGTTTCACAATCATTCACTCAACTCAAATTTGGGAATATTTAAATGTCAATTTCTAAGACATTACACAGTTAAAATTGAATATCTAATGTTATATTTTAATTGTTTAGTGTAGGTTTCTTCAACAAAACAAAACATTGTCTCATAAAACTTAAATTTATAAAAATATTGATGAGGGAAAATTGGGAATATTTGAGTTGAGTATACACTCAGCTGAGTGAATGATTGTGAAACTTGGACCCGGTAGGGTACTACTCACGGGGTCGGTATGCCGCAGACAAGCATACTACTCCCCCAGCCAATTATCCTGGCACCGGGTGAACCAGTCGATACTCTGTCGTTTAATGACGAGCGCCAAGCGAGGCAGCGGTATGTTATTTATTAAGTTTTTATATATGTATAACCCGGCTGGTGTTTAAACCCCTCACCTTCCATTTCGAGGCGGAAACGCTTCCACTAAGCGACCGAGCATTGGGCTTACTTTGTCTAATATAATAAATATTGAAGAATAAATAAATACGTGTATATAGATAAATAAATAAATAAATAATGTTTTATATAGATATAAAACTTTATAAACAGACGGTCTATACAAAAGTTCTTTTTGGTTGGAATATGACCTAAAGGATCGGTGGTCTTAATTGACAGGTTGTCTTTATATAGAAGGGATCGCTAAAACAGGTTACAGTGTATTTTGTGGTTTATTATGATCATTATTTCTGACTTACAACTGTCTTGGCCAAAACTTAATTTAACTTGCTGAGACTAAAGATTTAGAAACATTCGTTAATTAGAATTGTTTAACTTTTATCTGGAAAAAATTAAAGCTGCATTAAGTTTTTCAATTTTCTGAATTTTTTTTTTTTTTTTTTTTTTTTTTTTTGTTGATTTTTTTGATTTTCTAAAATTATATCTTTTTTAAAAATATATATCTTCTAACCACGATCCGTGACATTCATTTTCTAAAATTTCATTTCTTTTATAATTAGCTGTAATTAAACGTAATCCTCTGACCCGGTTGGTCAGTGTTTTACGATGGTAATTATGAGCTTGGAGCATGCGCATGGATGTACGGAAAAAACCCTAGAATCAAAGGTGAAACATGACAGATTGCATTAATTGTCCTTCATTAATATCCAAAGTATTTGAAATGGTGTTATGCATCCCTTACTAAATCACAAATGACAAATTCAACGTTTAATTTTAATGTTTAATTTATCGTATTTCACCGTTTTGAAAGTTGTGTTTAAATGACCCGGGTTTTGATGACGTAACCATGTTCTAATATTTGATCCTAAATGCCGCATCTCGCTGGGTAAAAACTGTAATTTCTGTATTTATTCGAGCTTTTATCGTTGAACCAAATGTAACATTGTTCATTAGGAACATCATTTATTAGATTAGCACCGTTTTAATTTTTTCTTTGGAAAACTTAATGCAGCTTTAAAATCTGAAAAAAGTTATTGTGAAAGATATCCGGGAATATAAGATGCCATATGCCATTCACGAGAACACTTGAAGCTTCTGATATTTGCACTCTACATATTTATTTTCAAATTAGTGTTTTAAATTTATATAGGTAGAATAAAAAATCGCAATTTAGAATTCTGGAAAATCTTTATGAATGAGCCAATGTGAAACCCGGGGCAGGGGTAAACCTGGATTGATAACGGTTTATATCTTCTTAAACTCCGCTTCTAAAAATTCTATATATTGTATTTTTCCGTCCTTATTTGTGTCCATTTTATCGATTTTTGCTTTAAGTTCGTCATCTACACAAATTCCCATTTCATTAAATCCCCTAAGAATATCCTTCTTTCGAGCTGATCCAGTTGAATCTTTATCAAACTTTTTAAATATATCTCTAAAACGTCCTGTACTGAAAGAAAAATGTAATAGCTTTATTCAAATGGTTGTTTTCCAACGAACAAGTGGCTCTCACTTTAACCGATATTTTCCCGCCTTTATTTGTAGCCAATCACTGAACTGACAAACTTTCTCACACTACTGTCTGATTCACGTCTGCCGTAGCACTAGTTTTTCAAGGTTTTAGAAGAGATATCAAAAGATTTTGTAGAATGCCACATACCGTTATGACGTATGCATTTTGTCGTAATTAACTGACACCAAACTAAATGCCATCTTAGCTGGAGTATAAAATGCAGAGCTTTTTAAAATCCTTACGGGAAAACACACTAACACTCATTCCGGAAATACATCGCTGAAAAATCATGCGGGTTAAGAAAATAGAATTGCGCATGACAGACTGTCACATTTTCGCTGGCCAGGTAATATCGTCTGCAACTTGACAGCAAAAGGAATATACAATGTAGGTCTAACAACGGCGATTTTACCTACGGCTGAATGAACTTTTCCAGAATTTTCTACCCTAACCCGCATGATTATTACAGCGATGTATTTCCGGAATGAGTGTTTGTGTGTTTTCCCATATTAAATCCCCGTAAGGATTTTAAAAAGCTCTGCATTTAATACTCCAGCTAAGATGGCATTTAGTTTGGTGTCAGTTAATTACGACAAAATGCATACGTCATAACGGTATGTGGCATGCTACAAAATTTTTTGATATTTCTTCTAAAACCTTAAAAAACTAGTGCTACGGCAGACGTGAATCAGACAGTAGGATCTGTCTCGCGTGGGATTCGAACCTAGGCGGTGAGAGACTATTGTAAAAGACTCATGGCAAGTCACTGAGGTAGTGTAAGAACTACACGTTAAATTTTACTAAAATGCCGAACATGTGGACGAATGGAGTTGAGTAAAGTAATTTTGTTTAAACTTCCATTCAAATGTTGTCACTTATAACAAAGTAGTTTATTCTTGTGTCCTGATCGGGTACACACCTTTAGCAAGCAAAATGAAAATCTCTCTCGTACCATGATCTGCCCGAGTGAGATTCAAACCCTGACGATGAAAGAGACACCGTGTTCTGTAATGGTTTACTTAAAACTATAAGGCTATTGAGATTCCTTACCCTGTGACGAAGCACATTTCTTGGAAATTAATTTTGGTCCGATTCACTTGGGGCGTAACGCGTTTTTATATCTTTCTTTAAAAATATATATCCTAGGGTATTAAAGTGGTGTATTTTTAAAGAAAGTTTTAAAAACGTGTCACGCCACTGTGACCTGATTGTTAAATAAAATAATGATTTTTTTTATCCAACCAAGAAGTTGCAATAATGGTATTTTACGTCTATTGTAGATAACTTCACATATACATTGAAGCGAGTATTGATGGACTGGTCAAGATCCTTTCACTGAGACCGTGGCGGTCAGGTCTAGAATGATAAGGGATATTGGAGTGCCCGGTAAACATCTCCAATATTTGCCAACAGAATTGACAAACTTTCTCACTTATGAATTAGCTTCAAACAAGACAGTGAGAGGCGCTGTGATCCGTAAGCATGCTTGGAAGAAGAGAAGTTATTACCCATGTCTCATATGCATGCCAGACCCGTGCAATCAAACGGGAGACCAAACTTCCAACTATTTACCTAGTCGGCACCCTTTAATCTAAGCCATCGAATCGAAGTGTTAGGGTTGGTAGAGTGCTCGCTCCGTAAGTGGGAGGTTGGGGTTTTAACCCCGATCGGGTCTGACCAAAGACTTGAAAGTGGGTAGTGACTGTTCTTTCGCCAAGCACTCGGCATAACGAAACGAAAGTCACGGTTCTTTCGGATGGGAACTTAAAATAAAACGAGGTCCCGATTCAATATAGGCGTGGCACGATAAAGAACTCTGCTGTATAATGCCATCAGCGCAAAGCATAGGCAAAATTTCTGCACTTTCGCCTATAGCTGGCGACGTCTCGATATAAGTGAGATATTCTTGACTGGGACGGTAAACAGCATTACTCAACTCGACACAAGGTGTTAAGACGCTCTGAAAAGTTCACACTGGAGAACACAAACGCCTTGTACTCCATATAGAAAACATGCTGTATATCATATCTTATCATATTGATATCCTATCTGATCATATTGTACAACATGTGTATTCTTCGAAAGGTTTGCAGTTTAAAAAAAAAGTCCAACACAATTACGATTTTGTTATGGCCGTTAGTCGCTTAAATTGACACATAAGTGACGCGTAAGTCAATACCTTTACCGACGAACCTTTGGCACGTTTTATATATACTATATGGATCTATTTGTAATTTATAAATCAAAGACGGGTAAGTCTAACCCTATCCCTAATCCGGGCAGATATGCAAGGAAGAAAACCACTTGCAACTTATCGCTGTCGATAATGTAACGAACGGAACAGGTCCAAGCCAAGCACTTAAAACAACAACAGCCTGATCTCATTAAAATGTTTAAACGATTAACATACAGAATAGATTGCCACCAACCCGGGATGCTGATGTAAGTGGGAATAAATGCCGATATGTAGATCATAGCGAACTGGTAACATCAACATAGTGCAGCTACCCCGTTAATTCTTAATCATTGTCGCTAATGTGTGAAATCATTGTCGCCAAATCCTCCAAAGCACATACTCCTGTTTTACGGTAACCACGCTGTACAACGCTTTATATATCTGCCGGTAATTGGTAGCTATGCGCTATGACAGTTCGTATCGGGGAAAAGACTTTGAATCATGTGCATTTAATATTCTAATGGATAACCGTATCTTACAACTAAGCAACCTCAGTATCTGAATGGTCTACAGCACCTCCTTACGGACCACAGTGTCTCACACCGCTTGGGTTCGAATCCCGCTTAAGCGGACCCTGGAGTGTAGAAGATTGTCATTTCGCTTGCCGAGGTTCGGTTGTCCTCCACCACCCAAGACCGCTGACCGCTTCCAATCGGTGAAAGGATCTTGACTTTGGCGTAAAACAAAATCACTCCACTCCAGTCATATCTTTATAAAGATTACAACCAAAGAGAATAGTTTTTCTGACCTTGAAACACGTTCACATCCAAAAAAATTGTCGCTAATAGCTAACAATACATATTCCGTACATCATATCACATTATGTGTGTATCTACTACCGCTCATAGGTAACCACACTGTTTAACAGACAGACAACCTTCGTGGCTCAGTGGTAGATCATCTACTTCGAAAATGGGTGGTTAAGGGTACGCACCACGTCGGGTCACACATTACACTTAAACACTTAGGTATTTCTTCTTCGACATAAGGAGGATAAAGTATCGACTGGTTCATCCGGTGCGGGGATATTGGAATGGGGGGGGGGGGGGTAGTGGACTGGGGGGATGGGATAGTGGACTGGGAGTGTCGTATGCTTTTCCTAGTCATACTGACTAGGTGAGCAGAACCTTATTAAAAAATCGCCCAGCACGCCAGTCCACAATAGGCCATAATACACACGTGTACATCACATAATACAAAACTTGTACTTAGAACAATTTATAGAGAAAAATAACCTTGTTCTCGCCCCTTATAGATGAAAAATACAAAGGCGACATTAAACAACATAACAGCAACAACAGCATCGAAAATACATTAGCTGCCGTCTGTAGAAAACCACGGTGATTAGCGGATAACCTACCACTCCATAACGTCTGGGTCCCCTTTAAGCGCTTTGAAGTATTCATCAATGGTGACATAGGGATTTCCGTCAGATTTATCACGGCCAAGTATTCTCATATAGTCCTGCAAATAAAAAAAATGTTACCGGAAAATTCATATGAGGTTCTTAGTACCAAGAAATATCCTAAAAATAATATAGAATGGTTATCAGAAACAGCTATTGTGATTAAAAAAAGATAAATGAAAGAATGAATGAACGAATAAATAAATAAATAAATAAGATAAAAATAAAATAAAATAAAATAAAATAAAATAAAATGAGATAAAATAAAATGAAATAAGATAAAATAAAAAAAATGAAATAAAATAAAATAAGAACTAATTAAATAAAAGAATGATAAGTTTATATATCATGATGATTGATCAATGTACCAGCTGTCGTTTAAGCGTGTTTAGTCTATGCATTTTATTCATACTCTCTACATAATTTGTTTGTGTTTAACTATTATTTATAGCAATTCGGTATAAATTGTAGTTATGTATTAACTTAAAATTAAAATCATGACTGTGTCTAGTGGTACAATGGTACAAAGCACGTCAGACGAGTGCCCCAGCACTAAGATGTAGCCATGACTGTGTCCAGTGGTACAATGGTACAAAGCACGTCAGACAAGTGCCCCAGCACTAAGATGTAGCCATGACTGTGTCCAGTGGTACAATGGTACAAAGCATGTCAGACGAGTGCCCCAGCACTAAGATGTAGCCATGACTGTGTCCAGTGGTACAATGGTACAAAGCACGTCAGACGAGTGCCCCAGAATTAAAATGTAGCCATGACTGTGTCCAGTGGTACAATGGTACAAGGCACGTCAGAAGAGTGCCCCAGCATTAAATGTAGCCATGACTGTGTCCAGTGATACAATGGTACAAAGCACGTCAGACAAGTGCCCCAGCATTAAATGTAGCCATGACTGTGTCCAGTGGTACAACTGTACAAAGCACATCGAACAAGTGTCCCAGCATTAAAATGTAGCCAAGACACTGTCCAGTGGTACAATGGCACAAAGCATATCAGACGAGTGCCCAAGCATTAAAATGTAGCCATGACTGTGTCAAGTGGTACAATAGTACCAAAACATATCAGACGAGTGCCCAAGTATTAAAATGTAGCCTTGACTGTCAAGTTGAAAAATGGTACAAAGCACATCAGAGGAATTCCTTAGCATTAATATGTAGCCATGACTGTGTCCGGTGGTACAATGGTACAAAGCATATCAGACGAGTGCCCCAGCATTAATATGTAGCCATGACTGTGCCCAGTGATACAATGGTTCAAAGCACATCAGACGAGTGCCCCATCATTAAAATGTAGCCATGACTGTGTCAAGTGGTACAATGGTACCAAAGCATATCAGACGAGTGCCCAGCTCAAACATGTAGCCATGACTGTGTCAAGTGATACAATGAACAAAGTACATCAGACGAGTGCCCCAGCACTAAAATGTAGCCATGACTGTGTCCAGTGGTACAATTGTACAAAGTACATCAGACGAGTAACCCAGCAATAAAATGTAGCCATGACTGTGTCCAGTGGTACAGTGGTACAAGTACATCAGACGAGTGCCCCAGCATTAAAATGTAGCCATGACTATGTCCATTGGTACAATGGTACAAAGCATATCAGACGAATGACCCAGCATTAATATGTAGCCATGACTGTGTCAAGTGATACAATGGTACAAAGCACATCAGACGAGTGCCCCAGCACCAAAATGTAGCGATGACTGTGTCAAGTGATACAATGGTACAAAGTAAATCAGACGGATGCCCCAGCATTAAAATGTAGCCATGACTGTGTCAAGTGATACAATGAAAAAAGTACATCAGACGAGTGCCCCAGAACTAAAATGTAGCCATGACTGTGTCAAGTGATACAATGAAAAAGTACATCAGACGAGTGCCCCAGCACTAAAATGTAGCCATGACTGTGTCAAGTGATACAATGAACGAAGTACATCAGACGAGTGCCCCAGCACTAAAATGTAGCCATGACTGTGTCAAGTGATACAATGAACAAAGTACATCAGACGAGTGCCCCAGCATTAAAATGTAGCCATGACTGTGTCCAGTGGTACAATGGTACAAAGTACATCAGACGAGTGCCCCAGCACTAAAATGTAGCCATGACTGTGACCAGTGGTACAATGATACAAAGGACATCAGACTGTGCCCCAGGACTAAATGTAGCCATGACTGTGTCAAGTGATACAATGAATAAAGTACATCAGACGAGTGCCCCAGCACTAAAATGTAGCCATGACTGTGTCAAGTGATACAATGAACGAAGTACATCAGACGAGTGCCCCAGCACTAAAATGTAGCCATGCCTGTGTCAAGTGATACAATGAACAAAGTACATCAGACGAGTGCCCCAGCACTAAAATGTAGCCATGACTGTGACAAGTGATACAATGAACAAAGCACATCAGACGAGTGCCCCAGCATTAAAATGTAGCCATGACTGTAACCAGTGATACAATGAACAAAGTACATCAGACGAGTGCCCCAGCACTAAAATGTAGCCATGACTGTGTCCAGTGGTACAGTGGTACAAAGCACATCAGACGAGTGCCCCAGCATTAATATGTAGCCATGACTGTAACCAGTGATATCATGAACAAAGTACATCAGACGAATACCCCAGCACTAAAATGTAGCCATGACTGTGTCCAGTGATACAATGAACAAAGCACATTAGACGAGTGCCCCAGCATTAAAATGTAGCCATTACTGTGTCCAGTGGTACAATGGTACAAAGCACATCAGACTGTGCCCCAGGACTAAATGTAGCCATGACTGTGTCCAGTGGTACAATGATGCAAAGCACATCAGACGAGTGCCCCAGGACTAAATGTAGCCATACTTTGTCTAGTGGTACAGTGAATCAAAGTACATCAGACGAGTGCCCCAGCATTAAAATGTAGCCATGACTGTGTCAAGTGATACAATGAACAAAGTACATCAGACGAGTGCCCCAGCACTAAAATGTAGCAATGACTGTGTCAAGTGGTACAATGAACAAAGTACATCAGACGAGTGCCCCAGCAATAAAATGTAGCCATGACTGTGTCAAGTGGTACAATGGTACAAGGCACATCAGACGACTGCCCCAGCACTAAAATGTAGCCATGATTGTGTCAAGTGGTACAACAGTACAAAGCACATCAGACGAGTGCCCCAGCATTAATATGTAGCCATGACTTTAACCAGTGATACAATGAACAAAGCACATCAGACGAGTGCCCCAGCATTAAAATGTAGCCATGACTGTGTCAAGAGGTACAATGGTACAAAGCACATCAGACGAGTGCCCGAGCATTAAAATGTAGCCATGACTGTGTCCAGTTGTACAATGGTACAAAACATATCAGACGAGTGCCCCAGCATTTAAATGTAGCCACGGCTGAATCCAGCGGTACAATGGTACAAAGCAGATCAGAAACACTTGCACAAACTCATAAACCAAATAAATATTGGTTTCAAAGATGTCTTGGTGGGAAATTGCTTAAAAACTGCTGAAGCATTCAAACAAAAAACTTGCCAATTTAAATAACGTTCTAACAATTTCATTTGATTAATAACGAAGGAAACGCTTACTCTTTTAGTGATATATCCCAGGAACTGGATCAAACGAATACATTCATCAACTGTTAATAGCCCGTCCTTATCTCTATCCATAGCTGTAAACTCGGCCTTTAAATAAATGTCCTCTATTGTTAATGGTTTGCTCTCTTGAACTTCGCCATCATTGTCTTTATCGCCCTCGCCAACAGTGAACTTGGATTTTCGACTAAAACAAGATTTTTTTAAATTCACGATTCAAAGAAAATGCGATTTTATATCTTTTTAAAAATCCAGTCCGGTTGTTTTCTATTTATTCCAGAACATTTGTATAAATTTTGAAAGAAGTCGCACATCGCGCTTAAAAAAACTTGGACTGAAATCAATAATTCGTCATTGAGCTCAGTAAAATAAATAAATAAATAAATAAATAAATAAATAAATAAATAAATAATAAATAAATAAATAAATAAATAAATAAATAAATAAATGAATGAATGAATGAATGAATGAATATAATATGTAAAATATACATGAAAATAAATAAATAAATAAATAAATTATAATATATAAAATATACATCAACGATATATAAATAAATAAATAAATAAATAAATAAAAACAAAATTTTATTTGTTAATATACGTTTCGTTTTAGCAGCGTAGCGTTATTTTGCCTACATTACTTTTCTGTCTAGTTAACAAGTAACAAATATGTCACCATTCATGGCACAGTAATTCACAAGTTGATACATTTAAGAGCGGATGGTTTTTAAAGTAATAATTTCCGATGTTGAAAACCACTTGATAATACTGTCTCCAGGCATTCTATATTTGTATGACAAAATTACATGTATTAAAATACATACTGTAAGTAAAATTGAATACATAAATAAATAAATAGATAAATAATATATTATATAGAATATACATAAATAAAGATAAATAAATAAATAAAATAAAATAAATAAATAAATAAATAAATAAATAAAAATTTCTACTATTAAATATTACTTAAAAGCAAGTCATAACCGTTTCGTGTACATAATTATAATACATGACATTGTATTATTCATGGCCTACTCCAGCAAAAGTTTAGATTTTTTAAGTTTACATAAAACAAATTTTTTGGGATAATTTATTTTCTTGAAATAATTTCAGCTTAAGCATTAACTCTGGACACAATAACTGCTTTGTGATTAATTTTTAAAATTATGAAGTTAACAAAGTAATGTAATTTTTACCAACTTAAAAAAGAAATTATTTGTTGAAATTAGTAGATCATACAATATCTTTGTGTGGCTCATTTTCCAAATTATTGATCCGATTGGAATAATGGTGTACAAGATTGTCCTCTAAAATTGGTTCTAAAATCAGTGAAATATTCTAATATCTATTTTTTATTCGGATCACATCGTCTCTCATTTATCTGGGGTCCTTCGGATGAGACCTAAAAAACCGATGTCCCGTGTCACGGCCACAGGTGCTTGTGGAATGGTTATTTAAACAAAAATAATTTTTTTTTTTTTTAAAAAAAAAATACCAAATTGTTATACTATATTTATCTATAGTATAAAAATTTGGTATTTAAAAAAAAATTATTTTTGCTTAAATAACCATTCCACAAGCACCTGTGGTCACGGCAAGCGCGTCACGTTAAAAACCCTCCCTGCACATTACCCTAAGCACACTGCAAAGGTTAAAAATTTCTGGCACTTCACCTATAGCTGGTGATGTTTCAATATAAATAAATATTCTTGACTGGGGACTTAAAACCCCATTAAATCAATCAAATCAATTTCCTATCTTTGGTTCAAAACCAGCTGGATCAGGTGATTATCGTAAAAACAAATTTTAAGGTATTAAAGATCACTTTTATACGCAGGAATATTTCTTAATTACCAAAGATAAAAAAATTCACTTTATTCTTACCTGCAAACTAAGCCCATTTTGTAGTTGTCTAATACATTTCTCAATAACGATTGACGACTGTAACGTCACGCTCTAGATCATAGATGTTAATGTCACATACAACACAGTAACATGTGCTGTAAATTGTGTTATTTTTATTACAAGAAGCTGATGGGCCTTACTGATCACCTGAATGGTTGGCTGGGTGGCTGTTATGTTGATTAACGTCGCATCAGCAATTGCTCAGTTATTCTCGAAGAAAACAAGGTTATTTATCTCGAAGGATTATTTAAGAACAACTTCGTGAATGCGTGTGATGTGCGAGTTTTGTACTAGCGAGAAATGAGAGTAACTTTTTGTTAATGTGATAGCTAACGAGTCAGTATGCCGCAGACAAACATACTACTTTCCTAGTCACATTATCCTGGCAACGAGTAAACAGGTAGAACTTTTTATTTTGATTGCCAGGCGAGACATTATTATCTCAAACTTTTAAGTCTTATGTGCAACCAAGTGGTCGACAATAAAATTTGACAAATTGTTTCCTAGCCTGTTGCTCCTCATTAAATGGACAAAATATCGACTGGTTCACTCAGTACAAAGATAATGTGGCTAGGGCCGTTGGGTTTAAGGGAGTGGTATGCTTTTGTGTGACATACTGACTCGGTTAGCTAACACCTCGACAAAAACGTCACCATAAGCGCGTGCTAGCAAAAAAGAGACCATTAAGCACACTAGATCATCCAAGTTAAAAATGAACTTGTTCTTACATTAATTTGTAGATATTAATACAATAATGTTTTGGTAGGAAATAGCCAAAAATTGCTGATTTGACATTAAACAACAGAAGAACCAACCAACAACCAAATCCTCTACATTGTCAGACTTTGGTCCTCACAGTTTAGGTGCCACTGCGGTAGCTCAGTTGGTAGAGTGCTCGCTCCGTAAGTGGAAGGTTGTGGGTTTCGAACCCCAGCCAGGTCTGACCCAAGACTTGAAAGTGGGTAGTGACTGTTCTTTCGCCAAGCACTTAGCATTACAAAACGGATGGGAACTTAAAATAAACGAGGTTCTGTGTCATGGCAGCCATGGCACGATAAAGAACCCTGCTGTAAAATGCCATCAGGGCAACGCACAGGTAAAATTTTTGCATTTTCGCCTATAGCTGGTGACGTCGCAATATAAGTGAAATATTCTTGACTGAGATGTTAAACACCATTACTCAACTCAACTCACAGCTTAGTTTTGCAAAAGGTTATGACTTCTTGTTGACAGAAAGCTTCATTACAAGAACATTGTAAGAAATAGCACCACTTCAGAAGCTCAGTAGGTAGAGGGCTAACTTCGTATGTGGGGTATTTGAATTCAAACCCCTGCCAGGTCTGACCAAGACTTGAATAAGGGTAAAAGGAGTCTCACTGGTGAGGCTGTTCAAAGTACTTACAAATCACATGCCTCTGACTACCTAGGATTGAATCCCAATCAGATAGAACTAATAGTGAAATAATTTGTCAGTTCTCTAGCCTAAATCCTGTGGCATTTTACAAGCACTCCAGTTTCCTCCACCATCTGTGACCTGAATACAATATATGAGCATGAATCTCGATTTGGACATAAATTACCATTACCAGTAATTTAATCCAACTAAATTTCTTTTTTTTTGCCTATGTGTTTCTTATATATCTTTGACAGGGTTGGCATTATCTGCATTTGAATAAATAAATTCTATCTTTGTATGACATTTAGGCGGATTAAAGTGCTAAAATCTGTTAATTCGCTTGCCAAAGGTCAAGGTTTTCATTGGGCACTCTGGCTTCCTACACCATCCCAGAACTGGCCACTTTAATATAAAGTGAAAGATCCTTGACTATGGGAATAAAACACCATTACTCAATTCAACTCCATATCTTTGCAAGACAAACAATAGTGGCTGATAGTTATATTGTTTTGTATTTTTTCTTTTGTTACCTATTAGTGGAGTACACTTCATTGGTTTTGCTTCATTTCTTTTCTTTTTATGCTCCAAAATTCACCCATTTACCCAGGCCTTTCTCCGAGATGGTTTATCAATATTTTTAAGAAAGAGGAGGAGCAATGGTGTTTTACACCCCAGTCAAAAAAATCTTTCACCTATTTTGAGGCGGTCAGTTCTGGAATGGTGGAGGAAACCAGAGTGCCAGAGAAAACCACCGACCTTCGCAAGCGAACTGACAAACTTTCTCACATAAGGTTCGGTCCCGAATGGGATTCGAACCCAGGCAGTGAGAGGCGCTGTGATCCATAAGCGTGTGCTTTAGTTTTTAGGTAAGAGATGGGGGCAGCCATGTCTTTTTCTCTTGGTTTTAAAATCCAGAAATCATTCTATTTTGGGCTAAAAGTGGACACAAATGTTTGTCTTAATTTGTTAGATAGTAAAGCATGTATGTTCACGATTAGCATATAAATTTAAGTAAACCACATATCATATATGTATATAGTAACATTTTTATTGTAGGCAGTTTGGAAAATTTTTTGGACAGACTCATGTGGTTTAAGACAGATTCATTGTGTGTTTTCTTCAATGTATAACATCATGTCAATCATAAAATATACTAGTATAATTTTTCGTCTGATTTGTTCTTTTAAAACTAGCTTTAGCCCCATCAAATGACAAAATCCATCATTTCACTTGCCCAAGGTTGGTGGTTTTACATGGGCACTCCAGATTCCTCCACCATCTCAGAACTGACTGCAACAATATAAGTGAAAAAAGGTCTTAACTTGGGTGTAAAACAACCAACTCAACTCAAACAGATAACATGTCCTTTTTTTCTCTCCCAATAGATGTAATTTCATTTTTAGATCTTGAACACCGTCATTTGAAAATAAATTCACACAGCAATTTAATCTTCATGTTTTCATTTTTCCTTTATACCAATTACACTGATCAATTTTCCTTTTATAATCACATTTTTCCTTTATATAGTACAGAGTTTTGACTTATGATAAAATATTTTTAATTTTACAATCCAGATAAAAAAAGTGTCGGTGACGTTAAAAACACATATCAAGTATTTTGATCCTTTTAAAATTTGGATTTAACATGATTATGTAGTCAATCAGTCCACTTCAATCCAACAGTCTGGTACACAAAACAATAAACATCAGTCAGCTCTTCTATCTGAAAATACATCAAAATTATTGAATATAGTAAGTAGGAGGTCGGGGGTTCGAACCCTGATGGGGTCTCACCCAAACTTCTTTTGACAAACAGTCTGCATTATAAAAAGGAAGTCATGGTTCTTTTGGTTGGGCACTTAAAATAAAATGAGGTCCCATGTCACAATATGTGTGGCATGATAAAGAACCTTGCTGTATAAAGCAATCCGCACAAAGCACAGGTAAAATTTCTGCACTTTCACCTATAGCTGGTGAAGTCTAGATATAATAAGTGAAATATTCATGACTGGAAAGTTAAACACCATTTTTATTAACTTTGATAAAAGTTTGGAGAAGTAATGTTAAAGACTTTTGATACTGTCAACCAAGTATTATTAACTTTGATAAAAGTTTGGAGAAGTAATGTTAAAGACTTTTGATACTGTCAACCAAGTATTATTAACTTTGATAAAAGTTTGGAGAAGTATTATTAAAGACTTTTGATACTGTCAACCAAGTATTATTAACTTTGATAAAAGTTTAGAGAAGTACTGTTAAAGACTTTTGATACTGTCAACCAAGTATTATTAACTTTGATAAAAGTTTGGAGAAGTACTGTTTGACTTTTGATAA
The DNA here is from genome assembly GCA_029721355.1 of Tegillarca granosa. Taxonomy (NCBI): domain Eukaryota; kingdom Metazoa; phylum Mollusca; class Bivalvia; order Arcoida; family Arcidae; genus Tegillarca; species Tegillarca granosa. The sequence continues at coordinate 28,608,367 of CM056610.1, forward strand.
TGTCAACCAAATATTATTAACTTTGATAAAAGTTTGGAGAAGTACGTTAAAGACTTTTGATAATGTCAACCAAGTATTATTAACTTTGATAAAGGTTTGGACAAGTACTGTTAGACTTTTGATAATGTCAACCAAATATTATTAACTTTGATAAAAGTTTGGAGAAGTACTGTTTGACTTTTGATAATGTCAACCAAATATTATTAACTTTGATAAAGGTTTGGACAAGTACTGTTAGACTTTTGATAATGTCAACCAAATATTATTAACTTTGTTAAAAGTTTGGACAAGAACTGTTAGACTTTTGATAATGTCAACCAAGTATTATTAACTTTGATAAAAGTTTGGAGAAGTATGTTAAAGACTTTTGATAATGTCAACCAAGTATTATTAACTTTGATAAAGGTTTGGAGAACAAATGGTGGTGACATTTGATACTGTCAACTATATATTATTAACTTTGAAAAAAAAAAATTTTGTAAAAGAATTTCTGACTAAAAATTTTTAAGGTTCATAAATCCAGGAGATATTGGAAAATAACCCGGGTTAATAATATTTAGTTGTTGCTTTAGATTTACCCCCCCCCCCCCCTTTTTTCTTTGCAAGACAGTATACAACAATGATTGTCATACTTACTATTTTAGCTGTTGGTTTTCCAGCTCCATGACCTGCTTTTGTGTCTATCCTAATCATCAGGGGGTTTGTCTAGAAAAAATTAAATAAAGCAATATGTAGCTAAAGAAAAAAAAAATAAATAAATAAAAATAAAAACCCTGTTCTTGGCGAAAGCCATTAAATCAAGAACAACAGTATAGTCCCAGTCAAGAATATTTTACTTATATCGAGACATCACAAACTACCAGCTATAGGTGAAGTGGCAGACATTTGTACCTTTGCAGTGCACTAAGGGCAATGTTTAGGGAGGGTTACTTAACATGCCATGCCTGCATTGATACGGGGCATCAGTTTTTAAGTACAGCAGAAGAACAGTAACTGCCGCTGTTCAAGTCTTTGTCAGACCCAGCCAGGGTTCAAACTCATACTTCCCACATATGAAGCTAGCACTCTATCAACTGAGCTACCGTAGTGGAAGTATGTTGAAACAAAGATGCTGTTCAGAGATAAACAATAACGGTATTTCTGTTGTTATATTATTTACAGTAAAACTGTTAGCATGACAAAAGTGGATGTGAAAAACAGTGTTTTACACCCAAGTCAAGATTTTTTCCCTTATATCATGGCAGTCAGTTATGGAATGGTGGAGAAGACTGCCCATTTTCAGCAAGCAAACTTACAAACTTTCTCAAACTAAAGGATTTGTCCAAGTGGAATTTGAACCTAAACAACAACAGGCATTGTGATCAATTTGACCACTAAGGCAACTTGTCAAACAAGATCATTTGTTTCAAAATTTTAACCCAACCCTATAAAAACTCCATATAAGAACCACCTGTCTCTAAAGTCCACATATCCTTTTTAGGTCCTGTCAATTCCCTCCAGAAAACTGAGGTATTAAAGAATCTAGGCCAAGTTTCACAATCATTTTTAACTAAGATTTTCCTTAACTTAAAATCATCAAATTTTATAATCTCCTCTTGAATTACAAATAAACATTTTTGTCAAAACTAAATAAATATCATAAGCTTTAAGTGGACTTTAAAATAAGACCTTAATTTTCTGAATATATTAACAATAAACTAAATTAATAGGATATGAAATTTGCTCCAAGATTTGTTAAGGAAGATCTTTGTTAAGAACTGACTGTAAACAGGAACCTAGTCAATATGAATAAAGTCTGTCTGAATAAGTCAAGTTATTACTGTAATTTCATTTATTTTTTATAGTGTTTAAATTTTCATGCTTTTCACAGACACCCTGAACAAAAAAATTACAAATTATAGTACATAAATTTCATAACTAATGTATGATAATTAGCACCCATATATAATTTCTTACTGAACCAACAATTAATCACCTAACAAAATAGAACCAGAAAAATTGTACACTACAAAAATAAATGATTTCATATACAGTCGAACCCAGTTAATCGCATATCGGATAATCGCATAAATCGGATAATTGCATAGAATTGTGAAATCCAAAACCATTTTCTATGTATTCTATTGAGAAATACCCGTTTAATTGCATAGCCAACAAGTCCAAACCCGTTTAATCGCATAGAAAATTTCACGACCGGATCTCCAACCATCTCTAATAATTTAAATTTTTTGTAATTTTTCTTCAAAATAGTTTAAAAAGCGAATTATGACAGGCGAATCATTAATTAGTTGTACAAAGGTACACTTAATAAATTGTTAAAACAACAAAATCACGTGAAATATCTACATTCGGTCGAACATTTAGCATTATTAAATAAGACTAAGTAATGCTACCACATGCGTACGTGACAGTCAATGGTTAAAATATCAAAGATAAAAAAATCAGGTTTTAGTTTATTAATCAGTAAATACCTGAATCGCTTGTCTAATGTTTTTGTTTCATCATCCATAACCTTGTTACGCTTGGTTAAAAGTTGTTTATTAAGCAATCCCATTGAATAAATGAAAGAAGCCATAACCAGCTGATTGTTAAATGACACAGAACTTTGTCGTGTGTCTATCAAGGAGCTCGAGGATACCATGTGGGTTTTTGTATGGGACTTCTTTCACCATTGTAAAGTTTCAGAGAAAAATTATAATTTATAACTTAACATAAAAACGTCTCATATCTAATAAAAAGTGTCGATGTGAGGTTTAAAAATTATGGCAAAATTATAAGGAATTACGTTTACATGTAAAATGACCCGTTTGAACCTCTCAGAATAAGTTGTTTTATTATTGGTAGCTTTGGAAAAACGGAAATACACAGTCGTCAGTAAACAAAAATAATGTTATTTTCATTGGTTAAAAAATGTGTTGAACTTTTCTGGTATGCAGTGCATTTGCATATGACCCCATTCGGTCATTGTCAGTTATGTATAACAAAGGCTAAAGGGAAGTAAATCTTATATTAACTGCACTGGCTGCATGTTTTCCAAGAAGGCGTCCTCGATGTGTATTGCATTTGTGTTGCGATTATTGATCAACAAACATTTAAAAAGTAAATTTTTAAATGAAATAAACAACACAAAAGGTAAATTTAACATATAGTTTATTTGAAAATATACATTAAACGATGTTTTTTGTGTGTAGCAATGCTGATAATAACTTCAAATGTCGGGTGAAAACTTTTTCAATGGGCCACATCGGCAATTCTGAATTTTCAGGATGCCATTTTTTCACGAGAAAATGCTTTTATAATTATTTATTAAATCTCAATAGCGGTAGAAGGGCAAAATGTTTTAAATGTTTTAATCATATAGTACACCAGTTGATATTTTAAACGGCAAGGGCATAGAAGTATTGGTTTGAATTTACCTTGCCGTTACACCAACAAACACTTTTTGGTTGCAATTAAATAATTTTATTATTCTCTAGTTGTAGGATAGAAACACAGGGGCTTGGTGTCAGGATTTTTGTATTTTTGTTTTAAAGATTATTTATTGGTGTTTTTATTACATGCGAGGTTGGTACAAGTTCATACAAATCGATAACTTTGCCTGAAATCCATTTTTAACAAACTTAAAAAAATTCCGAAATATATAACATTAAAAAACATGTGTTTTTAATGCATTTTTGTTAAAAATGGATTTCAGGCAAAGTTATCGATATGTATGAACTAGTATCAACCTCGCATGTAATAAAAACACAAATAAACAATCTTTAAAACAAAAATACCGAAATCCTGACACCAAGCCCTTGTGGATAGAAATGAATCAGATTTTTCTTTCTCTTTTTTTTACACAAAAATATATAACTACTTTTCTTACATGCATAATCATTTAATGGACACCATCTATGCAGGAACTTTGTCGATAAGTGTAAAATAGTAAAACCCGCTTAATCGCATATATCGGTTAATCGCATATAGTTTTGAATCACGGAGGCTATGCGATTAACCGGGTTTGACTGTAGTAATATATATTGGTAAGTTTACTTGGCAATATGAAACTTTTCATAACAAAATTTTAAGACTAGGATCTGTACCGAGAATGATTTGAACCCAGACAGTGAGAGACGAAATACAGCACCTCTCACCGCCCTGGTTGGAATCCCACTCGAGACAGATCCTAGTGTGAGAAAGTTTGTCAGTTTGCTTGCCGAAAGTCAGTGGTTTTCTCTGGGAACTCTGGTTTCCTCCACCATTCCAGGACTGACCACCTCGAAATAAGTGAAAGAATCTTGAATGGGGCACAAAACACCATTACTCCACTCCACTTCAACAAAATATACTGTATGAACTGTGTATGACATTTATCAAAAATTAGTAATTTAATTTACCTGCTTTTCACATGGACCGAGAGTATGTTGAAGTTCAGCTATAAATTTTAACGAGTGAAGGGGGCTAACTCTATCATCATGATCTGCTGTCAACAAAAGCATAGAGGGATACTGTCGATCTCCTGAAGGTACTTTTATGTTATGTAATGGAGAGTATCTGAAAAAAAACCAAATCAAAGAACTGAAAGTATCATCATGATAATTTTCGTTTGTGGTAAGGTGGGACAACTTTATCATCATGATTTGCTGTCAAAGAAAGCACCAAGGGATATTGTTGACCTCCTGAAGGCACTCTGATGTAATGTAATGTAGATTGTCTGAACATCTTATCAAAGTACTAAAAGTATCAATAAATATATGTACAGTAGATTCCTCTTAATTGCATACCGGTTAATTGCATATTCCGGTTAATTGCATAATTTTTCTCTGCACCAAACCATTTCCTATTGAAACAATGTAAAAACTAAAAGTATCAATAAATATATGTACATGTACTACAGCAATATGACAAAAGTATTGCAACAAACATAGCCAATTTTTCTCAGAAAAATGTTTGGTTCTTTTCATTTTAATGTTTGGATAGAAATAATTTGCATATTGAATTAAAACTCAAAAAGAACAAATATAAGGGGTAACCTCCCACTTGACACTGGAATTTTGTGACTTCATCTTGTGTTTACTTTAGATGCAGAAGAAACAGACGATGGCTTGAAGTACCAGTGAACTGACACTGGACAAAAAGAAAGTGTTGCTGGAATTGTATGCCAAGGGATATCTGAAATAGCCAAATTATTGGGAATACATCATTTCTTAGTCAGAAGAATTTAAAAACAAGTTAAAACAACCAGAGCAGTAGAAAATTGCCATTGAAGCAGTAGACTAACATTTTACATTTTTAATATGAAAAATTTTGTTTTAAATTTCAACTTTATTTTTTCAATGCAAATGACGGCGGCCAAGTTTGTTGCAATACTTCTGTCATGTCACTGTATAAATTCAAAGAATGTAACATGATTCTAAACTTTATTTATTAAGACTTACTTAATGAGATATTTAAATTCATCTGGTTTTTCAGAGCATCCGTAATCTGTAGTCCAGGCATGTCCAATAGTAAACTTGTGAAATCTCAGCATATCCATAACTCTGTAAATGGTAAATTACGCACAGAATATAAAAAAGCATAAAAGATAACATTGCATTCACAAAAAAACCTGTCATTGCTTCATTAGAATAAGACACCTGTTTTTTTTAGTTTGGATGGTATAAATTAAAAGATGACATTTATATTTTAGTTTGTTGGCAAATGTCATGTTGATGATGATAGTTAAATTTTTATTCTGTAATGTCATTTTGACCACAATGTCTGTATTTAAGCTTGGTGACAATTGTCATTCTGACAACGATATTTTACCAATTAGTTGTCTGAAAATGTTGTTTGTAGTGCTTTTACTTCTATTGCTGTGTAAAACAAACTAAATTATGTGGGCTAGCAAATTATGATGTTTGCTTTGTAGAAAAATGAGAGTTTAAGCACTATAAATGCCATTTATAGACAGTTAAACAATTATATTTACATTCTGCATTTTTAAAAATACAAAATTGCTTTTTTTTTTTTTTAAATCATATATCACATGTATATAAGTCAGCAAAAAAAAAAAAAAAAAAAAAAAAAAAAAAGAAAAAAGAAAAAATTTGAAAGTCACATAAAAATGGTAACAAAAGCTCATATACATGTAAATACATTTGATCTATAACATAGGTTGGTAAAACAAAATCATATATATATATATATATATATATATATATATATATATATATATATATATATATATATATATATATGAATGATATATATGGTATATATAGAGATTATTATATGACCATTTTGATATCACACCCTTTATCAGCCCGAGAGTCCTGATATCAGGACTCGAGGGCTGATGAAGGGTGTGATATCGAAATGGTCATATCATAAACTTTTTTATCATATGTTTGCTTTGAAGTAAAATTAACAATTGATAACAATTAAATTTTTAAGCAGTCAGCAGGTTTTATTTTTATATCTCTCATGATCTCATAGATAATTTTTTACCGCATATGTCATACGTCAATGTTACCCTAAGCAACCGCTGACGTCATTCTTCCAACAACTAGGTCAGTCAGTCAGTCGCCATATTCGTCCAACATGACGTGGACAGAGGCATTTGTTTTTTTTTTTATTAAAAAGTGAAGGTTGTTAAAATTAGTTTTAAGATCTGCAGTCATGCAGTCATTAATCATGATCGTGATGACAACAGGGAATCTGAGTTTTTGAACCGGCAGGTGCATCATATTTTGGATATGTTACACTGATGACAGGGAAACGTCACCGCACAAGTACAGGAACGAATTAGCTACTAGCTGGAATGATTTAAGCTTTGGCTTCTGTAAGTTTATTTAATGATGATAGTGATGACAACATATTATTAATTGATATTTTGTACGGGTGAACAGTTCCGCTTCCAACTGATGTCTCATTTTTGTCTTGACATACTTGTCTCAGCTTGAAGCCAGCATCGTTTCAAGTGCCGTCGTGCACAATCAGTGTAAACTAGTTGTACCTCTCCGATGTGTTTGTATGTTTGCAAATTCCGAAACTCTGTTTAAAATTAATTTAAATACAACCGATACATGAATGTACTGCACACATGCTCATCGTGTTAACCATAAACAGTCAGTATCAAACTGAAGCGACACTAAAAATCCGCCATTATCGGAATTTTATGAGGGGTGTGATATCACTTTTCTAGGGTGTGATATCACTTTTCTAGGGGTGTGATATCGCTCAGGCTGATATCAACTTGTGTAAATTCAAGTTATCACACATACAAAAATAGTGATATTATTAGTAAACATATGATAAATATATATATATGATATATATGATATATATGGTATATATATATATATATATATATATATATATATATATATATATATCAGGCCTCTACAAACGCCGATTTTTTGCAAAAAACGCCGATTCAAACTTAAAGGCTGGGGGTGACCTATTTAAATATCCGTACGGACAGCAATTATCTCTTATATGGTCAAAAAGGCGTGACTAAGATGACCAGTTTTAAAAATAGATTCAAATAAAACATTATAAATAAAGCCACATGGTTTAAATATTGTTTACACATGAAATAAAGAAATGACTAACCTGTGAAATATAATATCCAAGCCTATTGTATTAATTATTTTTTGTATGTACACTGTGTAGAATATGTAATATAATAATAATAATAATATATATATATATATATATATATATATATATATATATATATATATATATATATATTCTAATGCTGATAAATATGAATGAATAGACAAATAATAAAATAAATAAATAAATGAAATAGTCCAAATGAAAAAAAATGAAGTTAGTTTCAACAATGTCATGAATGTTTTAACGTCTTGGTCTTTGAAATAAACTGTTAACATAATTTTCCATATATTTTCACGAAATTTATATGTTCTAGCTTTATAGATTTTTTTCCCATGCTGACTTCTTGGGGCCCTTGGATCTCTAGCTTTCCAGACAGATGTAAAATGTCTGTCCACATTTTCATTCCACATGCAAACAGCAAGCTGTGACCTTGATCTATAGTGGTCATCTGTAAAAGCTATTCTTTTATCTTGAAAGAGACTCAATTTCTTCTGAAAATTTTATGTTGAAAGTTTCAACAATGTAATGATGTAATGTGTCTTTAGCAAGAACAAAATCTTCTGGGTATTTATAAATAACAGAGTCCTCAATGACCTGTCTCAGCAATTTTTCAGCTATTTTGTCGGTGATAATTATCCGTTTTGGTTCATATTTCGGATCTTTTTTGCATCTAGAATTTTCATTACAAGAACTGTGATCATTTTTGTAGTGATTTATGATATTAATTAAATTGTTTCTTAAAACTTGAGGATCATTATTGCAGTTTTTTATACACCAATGGAAATGAGTTACAACAGGTTCTATTTTATCTGATAATTGTTCAGACCATGAAATTCCTTTATATTTTAAGGGCCCAGAACTTATAGACTGCATTTTTGGTTTTATTTTTTTCACAGCATGCCAGGTGTCATTTTGGTTTAAAGTTTCCTCTGCTAATGGGCTAGATTTTATAAATTTATTTACTGCTACATTCCTGTCATGAGTGTGAGTTTTGACATTCACGGTTTCTCTTTCTAATTTTTCATACAGTTTAGTTGTCCCAATAATTTCATGCCTTTGTGATATGTTGTCATCTGATTTTGTAATGTGAATACAGTCAATCACTTTATGAGTCTCCTCCCCTATAGCAACCACACTTGTATCCTTTGTGTTCTTTCTCCATCCGTGTCTGGCATCAGTAAGTACAATTAATGCCATCCAAAGTTTCATAACTGCCAACCTCTTTGAGCAATGCAGTTTGTATAGATTCATTATATTCAGAAGAAATTGAGTCTTTATGTCTTTTGTAAAACTTTTCACGGTTAGATTTATTAATTAATCCAATTCCAGAAAATGAACAAAATCTTGTGTAATGCGATGGCAACATACCACTACAATCAAAAGCATGATTTATTTTTCCATTAATAAAATATTTTCCATTTGGTAAATATGGTGAAGACGACCATGAATATTTATGTGGCTCTGCTGATAAACATTGTAATTTTAGTGAACTGACATGTCCCTTGTGAATGTTCCTGGATACTTTTAGGTTGGCATTACAAATTTTACCATGAGCACTTGCAATGTCAACAAGTTTCATGAGTGATTTCTGTGCAGTAATAAATAATTTTTGATTGACATCCTGCTTTTTAACTTTTAAATATGAACCACCAATACTATGTCTAGCTTGGTTTTCTTGGCAGTTTGCTTCAATCCATTTATCTAGAACTGTTTCTAATATTTCCCGGTTGTTCACTGGCCGATTACTTAATCGTACAAGTCTATCTCTAACCTTATGCATTTTATCCATTATTATTTGTTTATTTGTTTCATCTGCTGGTATTTCCAATTTAAAAGAAGGTGGTCTTGAAACTTTTCTTAATTTTCCAGATTTTTCTGCCATTGTAAAATAGTTTGTTACAAAATAAAATTCATATACTCGTCGCTAATTGCTAGATAAAAACTTAAATACAGTACAGTGAGTAAGGAATATAGAAATAAGATGGTAAGGTCCAAGTCATGGAGGGTTTGATGCCCTTATTATGTAAGAGAGCTTTTTGTAAAAAAAAAAATACATTTTAGTCCATTTATTTAACTTTTAAAATGAAAAAGTTTTCATAAGCATTTAATACATCCAAAAAAGTTTTAGAGCTTTTTAAATTGTTGCTTTTTAGAAGAACAAAACCACTTTGGTAACGAATCTCATTTACCCATTTTTTTCTTAAGATAGAATCCTCCATCAATACACCTTTTCCCGGGAAATTTCAGCAAATGAAACTAATTCCCACCAAAATGTTGAACTTCAGAAGGTTACTCAAGGGACATCCAGACATTCAATGTTCATAAAAAAGTCCAAAACTGCAAGCAAATGGCAGTTTTAAACAATTTTTAAACATATTATTAAAAATATATTATTTTATGGTTTAATTTTTAATTTTAATTTTAACTCAAAATATCATTTTAAATGTATTTTACACAAAATGAAGAAACCTCCTGTATTTAGAAATACCCCCTTTTTTCTGGCGGGCATACATAAATTTCATATAACTGACCATTTAGTCAAATTGAACTTTAATTTATTGAAAACCTTTGATTCAAATACACATACATAATGGATGAAACTTCAAGTGAGGAAACATTTATATTACATTTAAAAGTGAATAATTTACAGAAGGAAACTATTTTTCAAATGTTTTGTCATCACAATTGGGATTTCATTCAAGTACCTATGGAGAAAGTAAATACATTATCAAAACAAACCCAAACTCTTACAATTGAGGATTTTCGTCAGGAAGTTACTGTAACACCTGCAGATACTGATATACAAGATAGTGGAATTTTACAAGTTAATACATTCCGTTTACAGCAAAATGAACAGGAACCAGAATGTCAATATTGTTTATGCAAGCCTTGCATTACAAATGAAAACAATAAACAATTATGGTGGGAGGATGAACCCCTGCCCCCCAGAGATAATAACAACAAAGAAAGAAAAGAAAGATACAAATATTTTTGGACAATGTTGTTACATAGAGGAGTTTGGGATGATGAAAGATATAAAGAGAGAAAATCGTTAGCCATAAATAAGGATCCACAGAGGAAGCGGTTTGTATGGCATAAACGTGATATTATGCCTTTGTGTGTCTTAAAATTAGTAAGATATTGGTATCCTAACCCTGAGGGTAAACCCTATATGGGACACATGTGGGAATAAATGAGTAAAAACTTGTGTTTATAAAGTAATAACTTGAATAACTTCTATGTTTTTAAATGTAACATTTTCTACATATACTGGATATTTATAGTAACTGGGAATATCCAAATACCGGTAAGATGATTCTAAATTTATTTAGTTACAAAAGGTCTTTATTTTAGGCTCCACCCATGACTGTCAATCAGTGTATTTTGAATTTGAAAATCATCTAGTTTCATATTTTCTTTTGACAATATCAAAAACAATATATGATAATATTTTTTAAATTTTGCATTTTTCAATTCTTGGTGTTGGAGGCAAGTTACTTGACAAAAATGGAGAATATCTGTCAAGTGATAACACTGAATTTTTAAAAAAAATTGACTGACTTCTGAATATGTTTAAAAATTGTTCAAATCTGTGCTTCTCAGTCATTGGTTTCCTTTTATAGTTGAGCCCCGGCCTTTAAAAAAGCCGATTGAAAAATATCCGAATCGGCTTTTTTCCCCATAATAGTAAGACAAAATCTGATTAAAAATTCTTTAATGCCGGCTTGTTAACAATTAAAATTACTCAGGACAGTGTCACGATTCACTGAACTTCCCTATTCACAGGTAATTACCTAATACCTTACAAGTTAATTGATTACTAATGGCTTCACCTGTTCACATCGTTTCTACTGAGTATACTAACACATACACGAGTTTATAGATAGTTAATAACCTCCCCTGAATTCTATATACAAGAGCTGACTAGATAACGACGGTTTTCGGGTTACCAACAACAACAACAACATGATCACGGCATTACACGTGGTTTTTCTATCTGTTATATGTCGATCAATTTTAAGTTACCAGTAATGGGATTTTTGCAAGATATCAATAAGCGGTATTTATGACCATTTATCTATATATGCGACATTGTCACACATCGACTTAAAATTTATAATTAAAACGACAGATATCCCGATGTACCAAACAGAATTCAGTTTAACTGTTTTGACGTTTTGTTGCATTGCCAAGGACTGGACAGTTGTGGAAATATAAAAAAAGCAGTACGATGACACCATATTTTCAAATAAAAATTTGAATGTTTATTTATTTCTTTACCTGTCTGATGTGTGTTTATTAAAAAAGAAACAGGAAATTGTTCGGGGGGGGGTGTGGTGGTGGTGGTGGGTGTTACCCTTTGCCGATCGTTGGGACCCCGGGGGGGGGGGGGTATGATGTACCCTTTGCCTACCGCCGATTGACCTTACCGGCGTTTGTGGAGCCCTGATATATATATATATATATATATATATATATATATAAGTTTTTTTTTTTTTTTGTTTTTTTTTTTTTTTTTTGCCCCTTTGGGTGCACTAAAATATGAATGAACACCCACTTAAGCCATTGTTTATTAATTGTAAACATTTGTTAGGGCTGTCGCATTGTCGCTCAGCTTCAGACATCTTCAAGCCAGCTGATAGAGAATGTAACGTAACATTACATTGATGATAGACAATGTTTGTGACAATGTTTTAGGATTATTTTATTATTACTATCAGTCAAATTGTTTTCTGTATTAACAGAAAATATAATTTATGTTTTTAATTCTTTGTTTAATCAAAATAAATTGAAATGTTGACCTAACTGAAACTTAAAAGGCGTGATTGATCATAGTTGCATAAATACTGGGATATTTACCCATTTACCCATGCATGGCAATGCTGTAATTTCAAGTCTATTCATAGACTTAAGTTAAAACATTTAACACAGCATCAAAATTACATTCTGTATTCTTTGGGAACGAAAAAATTATTGGCCCCTAACTTTCAAACAGGGTCCCTCATTTCTGCACAGAATGGGCCCCTTGGGCCCCTGGTTTTTAAAAACAATCTAAAGCACTGTACATATAATTTATATACTGCTCATTCTGATTAAATCCTTCCTAGTTATAAGGAATCCATGTAGTGACCACAACTGACCCGCTCTTTTTCTTTTTACAAGATGCTTTTAGCATGCACAGAGACACAGGACCTCAGTATTAAGTCAATAGACTAATATTTTTTTCAAAAAAAAAAAAAAAAAATGTAGTATGTACAGGAGAAGAAAATCATCAAAATATTCAAGGTCAAAATTTGAAATTTGAATTCACAACCCTTGGAAAGCCAGTGACAAAACCTCTCAGCAATGCCTTCTTATTAATAAGCATGATAAGAGTACCTACCCAACTTGTGCTAAAGCACACCCAAATAGATCTGGTCTCTGATTAACACAAGCTCCTACTAACAGTCCTCCATTGGAACCACCATTTATGCATAATCTGTAACCAATAAGAAAAAAGAACAATCAACATAACTCTATTTCACTCTAAAGTGTCAAATAAGATACTGTATAAGTATTTATATTAGTGTGTATTATATTTGGCACTCCCAAGGGTCTCCAACATTTAGCGTGTATTAATATTGGTGCTGTCATTGTTTCCCCTTAAACAGTTGAGCTAAAAATAATGGTCTAATAACTTTAGACCAAAAGATACTTTCTTTGACAAGATTATGATCAACAAAAAAGTTAAATTTATATACAGAAATTTAATTGACAATATTTGTAAACAACCAACTGAAAAATTTTTAAAATGGGAGGAAGGGTTAGTAACAGAAATATCTGATTGGTCAAAATATTTTATTGTGGTTAAAAGATCATGTCGAAACACATATCTTAAAAACTTTCAATTTAAAATTTTACACAGAATTATACCAACAAACTCCCTTTTATACAAAATTAAAATTAAGGACACAAAATTATGCACCTTTTGTCATGTAGATGAAGAAACCATTGAACATTTATTTTATGATTGTCCAGTTACTAACCAATTCTGGTTATCATTTATACAAAAAGTCAAGTTATATTACAGTCATGTCAATTTTACTAAAGATAAAATTTTACTTGGTTTTAAGTCAGAAAATTTATTTATAAATATGATTTTTATCATAGCTAAAAACTATATCTATAGATGCAAATTGAAAGAAACAACTCCAAATTTGACTGGTTTGAAATGTAGAATCAGAAATTACCAATCCTGGGACTTTTATATTGCAAAGAAAAACAACAGGATTCCTTCATTTGAGAAATTTTGGGCCCCTTTTCAAACCATTTTTACAACATAAGTAATTTCTTCTTAGACCTATTTAATAAAGACATATAAAATTGTAAACACTTTGAATGTGTGTGTGTGAGAGAGAGTGTGGATGTGTCTATATATATTGTATTTAGTTTCAATATCAAATTGTTTAGGAATTTATATAAAAAAAATGTAGTCAGATTGTACTTTTTTTGCAAATACTTATATATATATCCCCATACACCCTGGTCAGGTGGTGATGTAGGGGAATTATAAAAACCTGACTATCAAAAAGAAATTAAAAAAAAAAAAAAAAAATAATGTTGAAGTTATTAACATTGACAAAATTAATTTAACGCCAAAAAGCACCAATATCAAATACACACTCGGCCAAAAAAAATAAATAGGATATTCATTCTATATACTAAGTCATTTAAATTTAATTAAGGGATCTTGATGAACTTAAGTGCACGTTTAGAAATTTGTGCATCTCACTGCCAAGGTTCAAATCCCACTTCAGCATATTTTAGTGTGAAGAAGTTTCAGTTCTATTAAAAGTCCATGGTTTTCCAGATTGATAATAAGGTGATGCTCTTTCAACACCAGCTGGTATTTGAAAATCTGGGAGTTTTGAAAAAGAACAAAGCCGTCGGAACTAGATGGACACATGACAAGAATAACAGACAGTTACTATGGTTACCTTTTAGCTTGTGTGTATTTGTTCTGTATTAGATATTCTGCTGCACATTGGAAATCATCAAAACAATTCTGTTTGTTTGCCAGCATCCCTCCTTTGTGCCAAGTCTCGCCATACTCTCTGAAATAATTAAAATACAAAATGTAGGCATGGCAATCTTGTGGAAATGTTGGTAAATGGCTAAATACCATAATACATGTATACCATATACTATCAAATGCTTTCAATGTTTAAACTATATACAGTATCACTGAGCATATAAGCTTTATAAATTTGTGATTTTACAATTGATAGTTCACGTATTTCCAAAGTCTCAGGAAAATGAGAAAAAAGAATCCCGAAATATTTCCATGTAGTAAGGTGCACACATCTTTGTTGAAAATTGAAGATACTCATTTTCCAAAAATGAAACTGATTTTCACTGTCTGCATCCGCCTGTCAGATATTAGCAAAATTTTTATTCTGTTCAAATCAGCAAAAAATTAACATTATTTTAATGTATAGGTGTGAATGTTTATAAGACTGCAAAATCAGTTCAGAATTAACATTTCTTCTGGGTATGAATACAAATGTTTACATGTAGTGTCTATGGCAACTTGATGTCAAAGGTCAATTCTTTCATACAACAATAAAAGAATAGGTTTGACCAATCAAAATGCCTGAAACAAAGACAAATAGTTGTTTTATATGAATATAAATGTACCAATTACTACTACTACTAATAATAATAATATATAATTAAAAAATTAATAATAATAATAATAATAATAATAATATATAATAACAATTTATGATAATTATAACAATAATGATAATGATATACCTACCCACCCCCTCGTATATTGGCTAGTGCATAAACTCCACCTAAATGTTGGAGGAATACTAGTCGAGACACAGAGAAACTAGGTGTAAGAGGAATGTTAAACCCACCATAGCCATATAACATGACTGGATTATCACCATTTAACTGTACATTCTAAAAGACAAATTTATTTTAAAAAATATTTTAAAAAATTATTGAGTTAAATTATAGTGTTTATTTTGGCTTTAGACAGAATTTAATAATATATGTTTTATAGAAATTGTATATTTTTATTCCACAAAAGTCAATCTGCAATTGGAATGGAGTATACATAATTATATATATATATATATATATATATATATATATATATATATATATATATATATATATATATATAAACATATATATATACTCTATATATATCTGTCAGAAAACAAACAAATTTCCATCAAAATATCTTATGATATGTACATGTAACATATAAAAATTGTTAACAAAAAACTTGAAAACTTATACAGGGCAACAACTCTCCGATCATTGTGGAACACCATAAAACTTTCAAAATATCTTGACAAGTTTTGCTTTTGTTTCTTTTGCTAATACTTTTTAAGATAAAGAGCCAAAAAAGTACATCTGATAAGTATTTATTGCATCAGCTCATGCATACTTCTTTAATACCAAGTTTTATTTACATCTGTTCAGTTATTAAAGAGAAGTAAAAAAAATAGTAGATGACTCTGATCATGTACACATCAACAGACACTAGACACACAAACACTTGCTAAACTATGCCACAGGCTCACATGACTTGTGGTCCAGTAAACTAGAAATGACTAACTTACCTTTCTCTGTACTATGAACATTGGTATTTTAGTACCATCTTTACTAGGAAAAAATACTTGTTTTGTTTCAAACTGGTCAAATTTAAACCCTTTTACAACTGTCTCTCTGAATACCTAAAATATAATAACAAAATAACATAGTAAAATCATCATAGAATCAACAAAAAATATAATAAAAAAATAACATAGTAAAATCATCATAGAATCAACATAAAATATAATAACAAAATAACATAGTAAAATCATCATAGAATCAACATAAAATATAATAAAAAAATAACATAGTAAAATCATCATAGAATCAACATAAAATATAATAACAAAATAACATAGTAAAATCATCATAGAATCAACACAAGCAATCTAAGATATAGACAAAATTTGTTTGAGAAATTATAAAATGTACCTTGGTGGCTGAAAGATGGCTACATACCTGAGATTGTCACACCTGTATACAATCCCCATGGTAAGACATCATGGACATGACACAATCTATAATCCTGAGATAGACATGTGTCTATAGTCACCTGTATATATTAACAAGGGTAAATATTGACATAATATACATATCTGAGATAGATATGTTACACCTGTAAATAATCGGTCAGACATCATGGATATGACTCAATCTATATTGCTGAGATTGATATAGACACCCATCGACACCTGTATATATTAACAAGGGTCAATCCTGACACAATATACATACCTGGAATAGATATGTTACACCTGTATATAATCGGCACTGTCAGACATCACGGTCATGACACAATCTCTATTCCTAATATTGATATAGACACCCATAGAAACCTGTATATATTAACCAGGGTCAAAATTGACACAATATACTGTACCTGAGATAGATATGTCACATCTATATATAACTCCCATGGTCAGACATCATAGACACGACACAATCTATTTTCCTAAGAAAAATATCAAATGTGTCTATAGACACCTGTATATATCAAGAAGAGTCAAATCAACAAATATACATACCTGAGATTGATATGTATCTGTAGAAATGTCACACCTGTAAATTATCCCAGGTGTAAGAAATGACACGAACTGGTAAAATATCTGAAAATCAATACAACAAAATCAAAATCACATACTTTGGTAAATACATCATTGAGAGCTACATATACTGCAGATTAAAAATACATATCTGTTAATTTAAACATTTGCTGGTTAAAAATCTATTATTTCTTGGACATCTTGAGGGGGGGAATATGCTCATCACTTAACTACATACATGATTAACAAAAACAGCAGAATTCAAATACACATGATTGTATCAGAAATGATTTCAACCATATAAAATTATTTGGACTCAGAGAAAATGCAGTGATTTTGCTATGGTTTTTAAAAACTACCTTCCACCTTTCAGACTTGGAAAATTTGGACCCTTTTATGTCACATATTATGCTCAGAATTTTGAAATTCATTGCAAATATTTTATACTGTGACAATATCTAACATATATTGTCTGTCAGAATAGTTTTGGACAACTGGATTTAACTTAAACTATTTGATTATGTGTCACTGTTGCCTTTTGGGGAATTTTAGTTGTCAAATTGGGAAATTTTAGTCTTATTTCTCAAGGGGAAACTACCTTTATTCAGTAGTAATTTTAGGCAAACAAAACCACTGAAATGTGTGTGTGTGTTGTGTGTGTGTTTGTGATTTCAACAATATAAAATTATTTGGACTCAGAAAAAATGAGAGAGAGAGAGAGAGAGAGAGAGAGAGAGAGAGAGAGAGAGAGAATAAATTGTGATTAAGCCATACCTCTGAATGTTTCTTTTTTCCAGAATATCCAGCGATTGATCCAACATCAACAGGAAAATTTGCTAATCTTTTACCACTAGCCAAATCATGTACATACAGTGTATTCTAAAAGAATTAATAATAATAATAATAATAATAACAACAACAATAATAATAATAATAATAATTCATACTGCAGTTAGGAAGTTGTAAGATAAGATTGCATTGATGAAGTGTTTAATGATGATTTTTTTTTATTATTTTACTCATATCCAGGTAATAAATTCTCGGATGGTAGAGGAATGCCTGAAGAGAACACTGACGTCTGGCAAGCAAAATGACAAACTTCTCATACGAAGATCTGCTTGAGAGGGATTTAAACATGGGTAATGAGAGACATTGTAATCTGTAAGTGCATGCTTTAGACCACTCAACCACCAAGACCCATAAACTTGTTGGAAGTTGAAGTCTACATTGAACCTAAAAATAAAAGTCTATCTTGAGACTATCTTTGTACCCATAGCCTAAGAATAAGAGTTAATTTTGAGTCTATCTTTAGCCTATAGACTGATAAAACCACTGGATTATATGGGATGAAGTGATGGGTAAAAATCCCTCTCTCAAGACAGGAAACCAGTCTATCCCAAGTAAAGTAAAAACATGTTACCTAAAGCCCACCCTTGAAATATGGATTTTATAGACAGATGGTCTTTATATGAAGAGGGGCCTCAGTGGCTGAGTGGTCTACTGCGCGCACTTACAGATCACAGTGCCTCTCACTGCCTGGGTTCGAATCCCACTCAGGACAGATCCTAGTGTGAGAAAGTTTGTCAGTTCACTTGCCGAAGGTCAGTGGTTTTCTCCGGGCACTCTGGTTTCCTCAACCATTCTAGAACTGACAGCCTAAAAATAAGTGAAAGATTCTTGACTGGGGTGTTAAACAACATTACTCTTCCAATCCACTCTTTATATGAAAAGGTTCTTTTTAGTTAAAAAACAAAGCAAAAGAACATATTGCCTTAAATGTAAGGTGTCTTTTTAAAAAGGTTATATTTGGTTAAAATATATTGCAAGGGGGGGGGGGGGGGGCTTAGAACTTTGGTCTTAATGGACAGGTTCTTTATATTAAAGTGTGGTTGAAGTATGAAGCTGAGAAATCTAAATACAAGAGAATGGGATGCATAGAAATTTAGTTTTTCTGAAGATGGTCATGTGACATTTTAAAGTTAACAATAGGATAAATAAGTTAACACCCTGTACATTTAAAAACTCTGAACAATGGTCAGAATAAACCCCATGGAGGCAAAGAATTGAGAATAGATATTTCCGTAATACTGCATCATATAATGTAACAAAATAATTTTGTTAAGAATAAAAATTCCCTCATTTCAACTCTTCAACAGAGTTTAGTAGAATTGTTTAGCAATATTACTAACCTGTTATGTAATTATTTATAGACATGAACTGATCAGGAAATTCAATGAGCTAACTTGCAGTAGTTCAGACAAAATTCAATAATTATTGCAATAAGCACACTGCTTTGAATGCAGGCAAGATAGCTGAAGTGTTCAGTCTTTCTCCTGAACTGTTCAGGAAGATGGTTGAACTATTCAGGAAAATGGCTAAACTGTTACGGAAGATAGCTGAACTATTCAGGAAGATGGCTAAACTATTCAGGAAAATGGCTCAACTGTTCAGGAAGATAGCTGAACTATTCAGGAAGATAGCTGAACTGTTCAGGAAATTGGCTGAACTGTTCAGGAAGATAGCTGAACTGTTCAGGAAAATGGCTGAAGTTCAGGAAATTGGTTAAACTGTTCAGGAAGAAAGCTGAACTATTCAGGAAGATAGCTGAACTGTTCAGGAAGATAGCTGAACTGTTCAGGAAAATGGCTAAACTGTTCAGGAAGATGGCTGAACTATTCAGGAAGATAGCTGAACTTCAGGAAGAAGGCTGAACTATTCAGGAAGATAGCTAAACTGTTCAGGAAGAAGGCTGAACTATTCAGGAAGATAGCTGAACTGTTCAGGAAAATGGCTGAACTATTCAGGAACATGACTGAACTGCTAAGCAAGATGGCTGAACTGCTCAGCAAAAGTTCAGGCAAAACATCAACAACATTTAGATATAGTTCAGCAACACCTTTATTGTGTTCAGCAAAAGTTCAGGCATAATTTTTTGTATTAGCAATCATTCATTATTGATTCAGAAATAGTTTAACAAAGTTCAGAAACTGTTCAGCAAATGATCATGCGGGTATTCTTATCCCTATGGTTTATTTACCTTGACATCTTCTAAATAACATAAAATAAGTTTATTGTTATTTACACATGCTGCCCATTCCAGAACATCCTTATCACTTTCTGCCACTAAATCTTTCCAATTTTCCTGCAACAAGAACATTTAGAAATAACATACAAATAACATGCAAATTGCTTCATATAATCCCTATGCATGTAAAAATAACCTGTATGGGACTTAACTTGCCAAGCTGGTGTCTGTCTTACCATTTTAAAATTCTAGTTTTTGAACGTCAATCTGTTATAGATTTTTATAAGAGACGAACATGACCAAAAGTCCTAAAATGCTCACCTGAAGAAGTCACAAAAAACCTAATAACTTGTTAACTTATTTTTAACATTACAAGATCACACAGCTTTACATAATTGATTATGTTGATATACCTTTAAACATGTATCACAAGCCTATTTGTGATCCTTTTTAAAAAACCTAATTTAAAAGTAACTGAAGCCGGTAAAATTGAATTTTACAAATTTATTCAAGACTCTAGTCGGGTGTTTCTTATCTGATCAGGTTGAAATTTTGTCAACTGGTAGGGATTGACCATGGGGAGGTCGCTTCCTCACCATTTATAAGAATTCGGAAGGACTTTGGAAAAATCCGGTTAAAACCATGGTATTCCAGAGAGTTCTTTCTAGAGAGTTCTTTCTTTCTTTCTTGGAATTTCCTCTGCTATTTGGAGCACCACTTTAAAGAGCTAATATGCAAACAAATACATTCTAGTAATACTTTATTTTAGGAATTGAAACTTAGATAAAATTTGTTGTTTTCAGTCTAAGAAATTGTGTCACAATAATATTTGTGACAAAACTGTCACAAAGATGATTATGACATGCACTTTTCTTTGCAGTTCCAACAAACATTTTGGTTCATAACAAAAACATGTTTAAAAGTTTACAATTCAATGTAACCTTTAAGGTGAGTCATGGTAAAGCAGTATCCTAAATTTGGTAGAACTTCATGTGCCAATGTTATACATGTATATAACGTTCAAAGCTTCTTAGCATTTTGGTTCAGAGGCCTGGCAACATTCCTGCAAAGAGCCATTGCCACCTGCTAACTTTTTCTATAGATAAAATCTTCTAAATGGAAGAAATAGATAAAATACAGAAGAAAGACAACAGACAAGAAAATCTAAATAGGTCACCTTGAACTCTTGCTCAGATTAGTTAAAAAGAATTCCAGTCTTCAAAAGTCCTTAGGTCAAATGTCTGTTCATGTCCAAATAAATGTCTGAAAAAAATCCAGTCTTTATAAGTCCTTAGGTCACAGGTCTGTTCATGTCCAAATAAATGTCTGAAAAAAAAATCCAGTCCTCAAAAGTCCTGAGGTCACAGGTCTGTTCATGTCCAAATAAATGTCTGAAAAAAAATTCAGTCTTTATAAGTCCTTAGGTCAGTCTGTTCATGTCTAAATAAATGTCTGAAAAAAAAATCCAGTCTTCAAAAGTCCTTAGGTCAGTCTGTTCATGTCCAAATAAATGTCTGGAAAAAATCCCAGTCTTCAAAAGTCCTTAGGTTTGTTCATGTCCAAATAAATGTCTGAAAAATATTCCAGTCTTCAAAAGTCCTTAGGTCAAAGATCTGTTCCTCCAAATAAATGTCTGAAAAAAATATTCCAGTCCTCAAAAGTCCTTAGGTCAAAGGTCTTTTCATGTCCAAATAAATGTCTGAAAAAAAAAAATCCAGTCTTCAAAAGTCCTTAGGTCAAAAATTTGTTCATGTCCAATAAATGTCTAAAAAAAATTCCAGTCTTCAAAAGTCCTTAGGTCAAATGTCTGTTCATGTCCAATAAATGTCTGAAAAAAATATTCCAGTCCACGAAAGTCCTTAGGTCAAATGTCTGTTCATGTCCAATAAATGTCTGAAAAAAAATTCAGTCTTCAAAAGTCCTTAGGTCAAAGATCTGTTCATGTCTAAATAAATGTCTGAAAAAAAAATTCCAGTCTTTATAAGTCCTTAGGTCATAGGTCTGTTCCTCCAAATAAATGTCTGGAAAAAAATCCAGTCTTCAAAAGTCCTTAGGTCTGTTCATGTCCAAATAAATGTCTGAAAAAAATTCCAGTCTTCAAAAGTCCTTAGGTCAAAGGTCTGTTCCTCCAAATAAATGTCTGAAAAAAAATCCAGTCTTCAAAAGTCCTTAGGTCAAAGGTCTGTTCCTCCAAATAAATGTCTGAAAAAAAATCCAGTCTTCAAAAGTCCTTGGGTCTGTTCATGTCCCAATAAATGTCTGAAAAAAATCCAGTCTTCAAAAGTCCTTAGGTCAAAGGTCTGTTCCTCCAAATAAATGTCTGAAAAAAAATCCAGTCTTCAAAAGCCCTGAAGTTTGTTCATGTCCAAATAAATGTCTGGAAAAAAAAAAATCCAGTCTTCAAAAGTCCTTGGGTCAAAGGTCTGTTCCTCCAAATAAATGTCTGAAAAAAAAAATCCAGTCTTCAAAAGCCCTGAAGTCTGTTCATGTCCAAATAAATGTCTGAAAAAAAAAATCCAGTCTTCAAAAGTCCTTAGATCTGTTCATGTCCAAATAAATGTCTGAAAAAAAATTCAGTCTTCAAAAGTCCTAAGGTCTGTTCATGTCCAAATAAAAGGTGGGAAATTATATTGAGATACATGTATTGCTATCTGGATGTATAAGGTTATGCATGTACATACCTTCTCTGGTTTGCTGAAGTCTATAGTGATTAGTTTATAGTGAGGTGACTTCAAGTTGGTCTTAAATACCATCAATGATCCTTCATTAGTGATGTACTGAAATGGGATTAAAATTATTGACATTTATCTGTAATTAATGACAATCATAAAGATTTGAATAAGTAGCTCTCTTTTATGATCCAAAGTCTAAATAGCCAAGTGGATTAATCTCGCACAGTGCATCTAATCACCTAGGTCTGAATCTTACAAGGGGAGATCTGAGTGTGAGAAAGCTTATCAGTTTAAATGATAATGGTTAATATATGTATATTCACTAAACACCCTAGAATTAATCACTTAATTGAAGTTAAAAGTTCTTTGATTGGGTTGTAAAACACTATTATGCCACTTCTCTCTTCACTTCACGTTTCTTACTAAATATTTACAAACAAATTGAATAGTAACAATTACATGAATGATTTTTAATCAATATTCAAGTACTGATTAATTAGTCAGAAAACTCACCTCGTATTCGGCATCAAAATTGTCCACTACTTTGACATATGATAGCTTTCCGTTAATGCCATCTGTTAAAGACTGCAAATCTACATAATATAGCCTGTTTACAGGATCACAACCCTGTGTTATTGCCATTATCAAATACCGTCCACAGTCACTCACTTCTGCTCCACTGTGTAAAAAAAAAAAAATAATAATAAAAAAAAAACAAGAATGAAGTTGTTTACTATGGAGGAACTGTGTTTGTGTTAATGAACTATGCAAAACTTTGACAGAACATTCAATTAACTTGAATTCTGTTTGATACTTTCATAGAAAACCCAATTAACCTGAATCAAGTCAAGTCTTTTTTCTCTTACTTGAGCCCAGTCAACGATGTGAAAAAAAAGGTTTTTCTTTGTGGTAGGCCTTTTCTGGTTGGCATGGTACCAGTATAATGGGCTAAGTAGCCTGTAATGTTTATCTGTGTAGTGCAGGCATTTTCGATAGCACTCCAAAGATTAACAACAGTGTGTGTACAGAAATACAATGTACTAGGCTAAGCGTGAGACTCAAAATTAGCTTAAAAATTGTTGATGTGATGTAAAACAGCATCATCCAACCTTCACTTAATTAATACTTGAATTTTTTTATTCTAATACAATGCCATCATCATTTCAAATGAGAAACAGAAAAGTATAATCAATATAATCATGATTCATCTTAAGAATATAAATTTTAAATCTTCACTAAAAATTTCATACTGAGATTGTCAGTTTGTGGACAGTGGAGAAAATCAGACTCTTTAGAGAAACCTTCAAATTTTGGCAGTGGAACTGGGCAAAATTTCTCAACCAAGGATCTGCTCTGAGTGGTATCAAACCGAGGCCAGGGCCCCTGTACCTCTCTGTAAACCATCTGACTGCTTGCATAATGCACAATACTTATTTCAATAAACATGTACTTAGAAATACATGTATTGGATATAGGTAAATGTATAAGTTTTCAAATTACAGAGCTAAATCAATAAAGGTACACAACAGATAACAAACTCCATTCCGATTCCGGAAATGAATTGTCTCAGGTGATAATATAGTTAACGCTACAGTTACCATGGCTATAAATATTTACACCATCTTTTAACCACTAAATTGAATTTGTCCATTTTAAATAACCTTGAAACACCTCTAAATCAATATCTTCTGACTGATCTTGACCCAGTAGATGATAAAACAGTTACCAAAGATACACAAATTATCCTTACATCACTCATTTTGAATTGTCTGGAACCTCTGTTATTAGAACATCTTTAGACTGTTCCTGTCCCAGATGAAGATGATAAAGTTCCACAGTTACAGATAGTATACTCATATCAGTTATTTTACTGTCTGGAAACTCTGCTACAAACTCATCTTTTGACTTTTCCTATCAAGGGAGGTGATAATAGTTACCATAGTTACAGATACATGTAGTATACTTACATCATCCATTTTGGATTTTCTGGAAACTCTGCTATAAGCACATCTTTAGACTGTTCCTGTCCCAGCAGGTGATAATACAGTTTCTGATTTAAATTACTTGTAGTTTCTGTCCCATCAGATTTGCCATCTTGATCTGGATATTTCTGAAAAAAATTAAAATAGACACTTTAAACAGTCTCTAAGAATGGGTGAAATTAACCCTATTGATCGCTGAGCATGGAGGGGGAGTCTTTGTTCTTGAATGAACAGCCAGGCCTCACCCTTGTAAAAGGAATAATTAAAGACCTGGATAATCTAAACATGATGATGATGACAATGACGATGATAATAATGATGATGATGAAATAATCCTAAAGAAGTATCATTTTTTTTTTACAATTGATATAACATGTATAATGATATTTAGAATTGTTTTTCAGACTCATAAATTTACTGATGCAGAAAGTGATTTTGACTGGAACAAAACCTTTATATTACTTCACTCTGCTATGACCAAGTTGAGTTGAGTGACTCATACAATCACATGTTTTATTCTAGGGAACCAACAATGACAAGTTGAATGAAAAAATTATATTTCAGACCTTGTTCATGTTTGGCACAAATTAGTTGAGTATCAAGTCAAGGTTCATTCACTTATATCAACAAAGTTAGTTGTTTGGTGGAGGAAACCAAAGTACCAGTAGAAAACCACTGACCTTCAGAGAGCAAACTGACAAATTTCTTACACTAGAATCTGCCCAAGCGGAATTCAAACCTCGGAATTGAGAGGCAATGTGATTCATAAATGCACACTTAAGACCATTCAACCACCTAGGCTCTGTGAGAGAAATAAAAACCCCACAAAACGTCATCAAGCTCACTGACAAACTAGGGGCCTTGGTGGCTGAGTGGCCTAAAGCTCGCGCTTACGGATCACAGCCCCTCTCACTGACTGAGTTTGAATCCCACTCAGGACAGATCCTAGTGTGAGAAAGTTTGTCAGTTTGCTTGCAAATGGTGGGTGGTTTTCTCTGGGCACTCCGGTTTCCTCCACTATCCCAGAACTGACCACCTTGAATATATGAAAGAATCTTGACTGGGGCGTAAAACACCATAACTCCACTCCACTCCACTCACTGACAAACTGTTTCTAATTGCAACCTAGATAGCCAGGGGCATCGCCCTTAAACCACTTGTCCACCAAGATCCCTGAGATAAAGATGGTCTATCTAAAACACATAAGACTTAATTTTTACTTACATTATAAAAGAATCCTTTGTGATCATGTGTCCATGCCAAACTTGAAAACTTGACATTTTCCAAAATGTCAGGTAAATCTTCTCCCGAAGGAGCCTTTTTCACCTGTAAATAATAACAATAAAGATCGATGTGTTAGCAATTAGCAGTTACAAACTTGTCATCAGGGTGGAAAGTGAAGAAAAGAAATGATGTTTAACATCTTAATCTAGAAATTTTTATTATCAGTTTTAAAATGGTGGAGGGAATTTAAAAAAAAAAAAAGAAAATACTGGAGCTACATGCCCTTGGTCAAATGAATTAACAAATTTCCTTCTGATAAAACCGGGATTTAAAATGACTAAACTGCAACCTGGTGGTTCAAATTTCACTCAGATAAATTCTCATCAGAAAGCAAAGGTTACTGTACTTGTTTAAAGGTTCATGTTTAACCTACATTTTCAAGAATTTTTAACCTACATTTTCAAGAATTTTAAACTGTCACTCTTAACATGGAGAAGGAAACCTAATCACCAGAAAAAAAAACCCCAAATACCCCAAACAATTAAACTCATCTGACAAATTTCTTTTTGAAAGTAATGGTATTGAAAATGACTACAACCTGATAGTTTGTATCACACTCAAAAGAGTCCTATTTGGAAAGCCTTGTCCACTAACTTGTTAAAAAATTAGTGGTTTTCTTTTGAGTACAAATGTACTTCAGTATCCCTCACTGTACCAAAACTGACAGAATCAATCAGTTTGTAAGAATATTGACTGGAACATAAAACATCATTTCTTAACTCTTCCTCTTAACTCTATAGTTAAAACGAATTTGGTCAAATATGCAGTCAGGACCTCACTGACCTGAATAATATTACATATCACATTAGAAGCACCCCACCTAAAATTCCCTAAACTTAACAATTATAAACATCAATCCATTTCATAAACCATTTATTACAAGAAGTTTTGAAAAAAAAATTATAGAATGGAAGCTAACAAGAATTCCACGCATTTAAATGTCTTGCCTGGTTAATTTCTGATTGAGTAAAAAATAAATTACTTTAACATATTAAACTTTCACATTTTGACACACCACCGCTGCCTACGACACTGGAAAAGTAACACCTAAGTCTTGCCTTATGGCAATGCCAGGCTCAACAAAAATGATGAATGGGTCAAGGAATGTTTGTACATACATGTAGAACAAGAATTTACACATGCATATTATATATACATACATGTAAAGAGATTAATTTAAAAATGGACACCACAGCATAATATACACCACCCCATGATATCTAGTGACAGTATATTAAAAGAAGAAACTTTTTGTTGTTTAGACCTGTTAAAGCAATCTTAAAACTCAAAATCCCCAAATTAAAGACCTAAAACAGCAAATACAGTGAAAAATCTCCTCTCCCCCCCCCTCCCTCCCACCCCAAAAAGCTATAAAAAACAATTGTAAACTTTGAGTTAAGTTATTATAAGATTAATAATTCATCCAATCAAAATTAATGTTCTTTACCTTGATGGTTACCCAATCAGAGCCACTCTTACTAAGCTGATAGGCAAAATACTGTCCATTTTCCGAGAAAGCAGTTCCTCTTAGTGAGATCGTACCATCTTCAGAGAGCTTGTTTGGGTCCAAAAATACAGATGCCTCTCCTTCCAGAGATTCTTGAACATATAACACACTGACAAGTAAACAACGAAAAACAGAATTTCAGAAAACACTGAAAAATGTCCCTGTAGTGTTCTCAAAAAGATGTTTTCATATGTTATGCACAGAACTGTAGTAAATTGATCAAAATTAAGACAGTGAAAAAAATGTTATATACAAGATCTTCAGTAAATAGATAGTAAGATAGTGAAAAAATAATTATACTGAGGAAAGGTGTTACTTAAAAAAATCTACTTGACATAAAACAAAGAAAAAAGTAAAATAAAATAAATAAATATAATAAAAATAAAAAATAAAAACATTTTGAAAAACAGAAAAATAAAACTTAAAAATAAAGCTTGAACCTAGTTTCATTAAAATCAATCAACAAATGCAAAATACAGAGTTGCAAAAAAAATTGAGACATGACCTTTTACCTTGAACTCTGACCTAAATAATGAAACATGTCCATGTAATGCTTGTACTCAGTTCCTTGTAATACAATGAAATCTATCACAAAATATAGTAGTTATGAATCAGACATAACATACAATGTACTAAAAAAATATCTAAGATTTGATTCTGTCTAGTATCCTGACATTATGTAGATCATAAGGCGAGACCTAACAGACCTAACTGACAGACATAAGTTTTGACATTTTCATACCTTCTGATGTTTCTCCAGAATAATCTATACCCCTGAAAATGAAGGTTAGATGGTATATAGGACTCACATTGTCTACATGTCTACCCATATGTAAAATTATTTTGTTCTGCTCCATAAATTTCACATCTATAGATGAATTTTATACCACCTCATTGGCTCATTGGTAGAGCCTCGGCCTTGAAAGTGGAAATCGTGAGTTCAAAACCCTGTTAGGTCATACAAAATACTTTGAAAATTTAAACTATTGCTATAATACCGTTTCTGATGTTGTATGAGAAGTAAAAAAACATAAATACTGGTAATTTGGAATTGAAAGCAATAAAATTTTTTGGGTAGGGGCATTTCAAGTGGGTTGGGCGGTCAACGGCAAACAAAGTTACCGTAATTTTATTTCAGGCCCTAGGGGAGTGATGTTCTGGCTTGCAGCATACTTAATTAGGAGCTAGCACCTGACCAAAAAGTTGCCATGAGTGGGCACTAACAAATTTAATGCAAAATAACAAACTTACACATCTCAAGCATACATAAACTTGTTCTTAAAGCTGCATTAAGTTTTTCAATTTTCTGATTTTTTTTTTTTTTTTTTTTTTTTTTTTGATTTTCTAAAATTACAATTTTTTAAAAATAGATAACTACTAATCACAATCAGTGAGATTCATTTTCTAAAATTTCATTCCTTTTAGCTGTAAATAAACAGAATCCTCTAACCGGTTGGTCAATGTTTAACGATGAATATTATGAGCCGGGAGCATATGCACAGATGTATGGAAACTCCAACAAATCGAAAGTGAAACCTGACAAATTTTATTAATTGTCCATCATTAATATCCAGATGTATTTGCAATGGTGTTATGTATCCCTTACTAAGGCACAAATGACCAATTCAATGAAGTTCTATGTTTAATTTATCATATTTCACCGTTTTGTAGGTTGTGTTTAAATGACCCAGTTTTTTATGACGTAACCATGTTCTAATATTAGACCCAACATGCTACATCTCACTGCGAAATTATTGTTATTTCAAAATGTAACATTGTAACACCAAATGTAACACTCTTCATTAGGAACATCATTAATTAGATCAGAACCGTTTTAATTTTTTTCCTTGGAAAACTTAATGCAGCTTTAAAATAATGCATGGATAGAAATTAATAGCATTGCTTTTGTCAAAAATAGGTGACAAATCACTGATGTGATGTTAAATACTAGCTATAAATAAATTCTATCAAATTTGGCATAAGCGTAAACCAGCAAAGGAAGATTTGTCACCAATGGAATGCAAATGTAGAAAAAAGTCAATAACACATGATTGTTTAAAAATTAAGTCCGACGCTGGTTGGTAAATTTGGGGATCCCCAGGATATAAATTGTTTCTCAAAAAACTGTTCTAGTTTAGTGTATTTATTCTGATTAATCAGGAAGCCTAGTAACAAATATAAACAGATTTTAACTTCATTTTGATAAACAAACCTTTGATTCTGTAGTCCACTATTGTAATAATAAAAATAGTGATCACCACGTTTATAGGGACAGCTGTACTTTGGATAGTCCCACATCTCTTTGATCCTGCAAATAAAATTAACATTAATCATAGTTATCTAAATAAAAGGCCTAGAAAAAGCAGACATTATTGTTATAATATTATGTTCATTACATTGTCTCGTCACCAAAAAATAAATGAATAAATAAATAAATAAATAAATAAATAAATAAATAAATAAATAAAAGAAAACCTTAAAATTTTCAATGTAATGCAAAACATTTAACCAACTAACGAATACTAGCACTATAAAATTCAAAATACTTTGGTACAAAGCAGACCCCAGTTTCACAATTATTCACCAATCTGAGTGTATACTCAACTCAAATATTCCCATTTTTCTCTCATCAATTTTTTTAAAAATTTTAAGTTTTATGAGACAATATTTCATTTTGTTCAACAAAACTACGCTAAACAATTTAGATAAAACATTAGATACTCAGTTTTAACTGTGTAATGTCTTAAAACTGACATTGAAATATTCCCGATTTTGAGTTGAGTGTACACTTAATTGAGGGAATGTTTAGGGTCAGGTCAGAAATACTTACATACTCTGGAATTTAAAAAATTAATCATATATAACAAAATAGAATAACAGTTTGATAAAAACATTTTAAATTATGTAACTAAGCAACACCCCCACCCCTAAAAAATTTTAAATAAATAAATAAATACATGTAAATAAATACTGTAAATAAAAATTTAAAAAAATTAGAATATTAAATGAATAAATAATAATAATAATAATAAAACACCTAACAGCAGTAATTTTATTATTTGAAACAAAAAAAAATTTCTTATCATTACTGTAAACTCACCTGTCATATAACCTTTTCTTGACTGGACACTGGTCAATAAATGGACCAGAAACAGCATTTTGAGCATCAACAAACCTCTTTGTTTCTTCACTATCTGGATCTTCCATCCATCTGTATGGGTCACTTACCTAAAATAAAATGAATGAAAAATAAAAAAGATTTTGAGGCATCTTTCAGGGATCCCACTTCTAATGGAAACTAGAAATCTGACATCACTCAAAAAAGTCCCCACTTACAGTCTTCGATAAATAACAATAGCTCATCATAGCCTTTAGCATACACTGCGACAAAATAACAAAGTCCAATATATGGTACAATTTGGAAAAATTCAACAAACAATTTCAAAAAGTCACATTTGCATACTACAAATGTGCCAAGTTTCAGAAAGATCAATTAAAGACTGTAGGCGGAGTTGATTACACAAACATTATGAACCCTATAGAAAAGCCTGTATTATACTGTGAAAACTGACAAAGTTCAGTCTCTGGTAAAATTGGAAAAGAATACTCATACGAACATCTTCAATGTGTATACTACAAATGTTCAAAGTTTCAGAAAGATCAATGGAAAACTGTAGAAGGAGTTGAGGCAACAACAACTGCTGACAGACAGATGGACAAACAGATGGATAGACAGACAAAGTGATGCGGGGCCCTAACAAGAGCCAACTGAGCCCGAAGCACTTTCGTAGTAAATACCAGTAATAGTTAAAATGATATAATTCGTTTGAATACAACTGGGATTTCGACTGACTGACTCTATTCATTGTAATCAAAGGACATTGTTCTTATTTAAATAAAACTGTCAATGATGCCAGTGTTGAATAATAAAGTTCACTTTAAGGGGACTGGCTTGATAGGTGGCCAGGTAGATTAGTTGTAGAACATCTCCCTAGTATTTGGAAGGACCCGGGTTTTAGTCCCAGTTTGGCTGCTGCATTTTTCTCTTGTCTTGCGATACCTTCAAAATCACAATGATGTAAAAGGTTTAAATTTTTAAAGTGATAAAGGACAATGAATGAAATATCAAAACTTAAAATTCCCAGTCATAATGTTTAAAAATACTCAAGATATCCTAATTTAAAGCTTATTTCATAAATGAGGTTGTGCTTCCGACTCTTTGCTTTGAAGCTTCATGTAGAAATTGTGCTACAAAATATAGAATAGAATAGAATATAATAGAATAGAATAGAATAGAATAGAATACTTAAAAAATAAATAAAATAAAATAAAATAAAATAAAATAAAATAAAATAAAATAAAATAAAATAAAATAAAATAAAAAAAAAAAAAAAATAAAATAATTCATTGCTCTACAAAATGGTGCATATCTCAACTGCCGTCGTTGTCTCTAAACTATATAAAACGAGTAAAACGGAGATCGTCCCTGGTATCAATCGCCATTTCACACTTAGAATGGCAATCTTAATCCCGCGCTGAATGACGACAAACGTTCTGATTGGTCAATCTGTTCTACCTTAAAACAAATCCGGGATTCTTTACTTTCACTTTTGAAATATGGACCAATCAGAGAGTTCGTCGTGATTCAGCACGGGATGACGATTGCCATTCTATGTGTGCAATGGCGATTGATACAAGGGACGGTCTCCGTTTTACTTGTGTTATATAGTTTAGAGACAACGACGGCAGTTGCGATATGCACCATTTTGTAGAGAAATGAATGTGGGTTTGAGAGATATTCCTTTATTATTTTTATTGTCCACCAATAAATAGAAAAAAAAACGACCGAACCAAGGTAGGTCAAAAATTAGGATAGCGAAAGTTGAACACCTTGTCTTATATAAGGGTCCATATATTTTTTTAAAATATCGAAACAAGCGCCTGTGGTTTCATCCCTCCTGTTACAATTGAAGAATAGTTCTCTTTTGGAAAACAGTAATTTACTAAAGTTTTTTTCTTTCACTTGTCAGAAATGTAAAATTTAAACCAGAAGATAAAACAAGTTTTAAAATCTTAGAATTGTTTCTTAACATAGAATGTTGCAATAAATGGAAAATCCCAGAATTCTATGGAAGGGAAAAATGAAAGATTGTGCGCTAACAGAATAAAATGGGAAACATTTTTTTAAGCATAATTGTGCATAATAAAATTACTTTGTTTCCATGGTAATCCTCTACGACGCTGTCATCTCTTCTTGGCTCCGGATATTTAAACTTCATTGTCGATTCAGTTTCCAAGACAGGTGGTTTCGGGTTTACAATCAATGTTATTAAGGGCTTAATTGCAAAAGTCTGCAAGTCCAACAATAAAAACGTTTTGAAGACCTGAAATTATTTTTTGTTATAACTTCCGGAATCCTGTATGATTTTCGTGAACGGTGAATGTTTTAGCTTCAAAATTTTAACCGTCTTTTTTATTTTGCATGAAATGAAAACCCATATAATACGAAATGATTCATATTCGAAAATAGGTACACGAGAAAATCACATGTATTAGAAGAAACTGGGTGCAATGTCTATCTTTAGAAAAAGGAAATGACGTAAAATGTTATGATGTTAGTGTTATTTTTGACAACATGCATATATAGGCCAATGTATGTAAGATTTTGGACAATATGAGGAAGTTATAGGCCTTTATATCTTTAATTTTAGACTATGGCTTTTAGAAAAATATTTTAGTAACAGTGATGTGTAAGTCGAAGTGATGAATGTGTTTTAATTAGTTTTATAAAAATGTAGTGTCATTGAACTTATTTTTGAAGTTCATCATCATCATCTGTTGTCACAATGGCGGATATCGTGGAAGACAAAACAGCTGCTATTGTGAAAGAGGAAAGGGACAATAAAAAGAAAATTAAATTGTTAGATATAGAGCCAACGGAAAATTTATATGCCCATGAAAATTGTGTAAAGGATGAAATAAACAGTGGAAAGAAAACGGAAACTAAAGGAAAAGAGCAAGTAAAAGAAAATGTTGTCAGCTTTGTAAAAGAAGAAATAGGAAATAAAAAGGAAATTGACAATTTGGATAAACAGTCAATTAAAGACGAAGAATCAGAGGATGAAGAATTTAAAGATGGTGGCACAGAAGAGGAAGAAAATGGACCAGACGACAGTTCAGTATCACTCGATCATGATCAGACTGGTGAAGAACTTGCTAAGAGTTTGAATGATTATTCTGACTTGGATAATTATGTTGAGCTAGAACTAGACAGCTCAAGTAGTTCCAGCAGTTCTAATGCTAGTAATAGAAATATGAGACCCAGAGACCATCCTTTATATATACATAACGATTTGTTAAACATAGATTTTTTTAATGATTTAGATCTTGATCCCTTTGATGTAGAATTGATGCTAGAAAACCATGGTGGACATTTTTTAAACTTGATAAATTTAGCTCCATCTCCCGACCCTCGTTCTGCACCTCCACCATACCCATGTTCAGAAATCACTGTCATGGACTGTGGTGTTTGTTTTGATGAGAAACATCTTCGAAAAAGACTTTGCTGTCAATTACCCGTTTGTGATGATGTATTGAATCTTATCTAGTCATGCAAATCAACACTGGTAATGTTCAACTACGTTGTCCTAGTAGTGAATGCAATATTTACATACACAGAGATGAAATACTCGCCCGGTTGCCAACAGAAACCAAAGAAAAATATTACAGATTTTTAGTTGATGCAAATAATGATCCTAATGTCAAAACATGTCCTAGATGCAGTTATATACATAAACTTGAGAAGCCAATAACTTCAAAACAGAAAACTAAGAAACTAAGAAAGAAGAACAAGAAGAAACCAGATATGAGTAATTGTGTGGTGTGTCCAGATTGTAAGCTACAATGGTGCTTCCCATGTCAAGCTCCATGGCATGGAAATGCTACATGTAAAGAATTTAGGAAAGGTGACAAACTTCTCAGGACTTGGGCTCAGGAATACAGATATGGACAGAATAATGCCCAGAAGTGTCCACATTGCAAGGTACTAGTATTTATTAACAATTAATCTCAAATTGTCCAAAATATTCAACTGGACACTGAAAATTTCTAATATTTCTTAGTTCCTAAGGTTCCAAATATTCCACTTTTCCTAGGTCCTTAATATCCAAATGGTATCAAGTCCAAAATAGTCCACTGTTGCAAAGGATAGTTATCCCTAGAGATGTCATGTTGGTCCATTCAGATGGGAACAAAAAGACGGCGCCAGGTCATTTCTTCAGCACTTGGAAAAAGTTTCAAATAATTATGGCACTTTAATGAAAAGTTGCACATTCAAGTAAAAGTCAGTAAATCATCTATCTATCAATCAGATTTAGTTAGATAACCAAAAATAATAAATAAACAAGTACATGCACATGAAGAATAAATACCGGTAAGTAAATAAAGAAATTTTATAAAAGGCCAGAATAAACCATTTGTTAAAGAGTTATAATGAGACAACTCTTTTATCTCCAAATTCTGTTGTTTAGTCAATGATTTGTCTGCTTGAAGAATACTTAAAAACATCTTTTACATGTATTATTATAATTGTAGGTTTATATAGAAAAGAAGGGTGGATGTGACCATATGGTATGTATCCACTGTGGAACCAGTTTTTGTTACCGATGTGGAGAGAGATACATGAGTTTGAAGTTCCTTGGTAACCATACAAGTAGACTAAGTCCATTTGGCTGCAGATACAACTTCTTACCTGAGCGTCCAGCTGCTCGGAAAACAATCAGAGGGTTCTATTTAGGTAACATCTTTCTACTCATGACTAAGCCTTGGTTAGGTCTCGCAGTTCAAAGCACAAGTTTACAGAGCACAGTGCATCTTGCTTAAATAGGTTGAAATCCCACTTGGGAAGAACCAAGTGTGAGAAAGTTTGTCATTTACCATGTTCTAGATTAATGGACACTCAGTTTCCTCAACCATCTTTGAAGTTATTGCCCTTTATAAATCACAAAATCTGGATGATTATATAACACAGTCACTTAACTCTTTTAAAATTCATTCTTTATTAGCAAAGAATTAATGAATTGGGGCTAGTTATTTGAAATATGTTCTGATAAAATCTTCTGAAAACCTTTAATTTTCCGAAAAAAAAAAAAAAAACATGTATGATTGTATGAAAAAGAGTTGAGTAACAGTTCTTTACACACCATTAATGGTCAGTTGAGTTTTAAATGGTAGGAAAAAACTGAAGCTTCTGGAGAAAATCTACCTTCTGCATAAACTGGAAATGACATTTATTTTTTCACACTAGAGTCTGAGGAAGTTTGATTGGAAACATGTCATTTTTGTCAAATATTGTCACAATATAAAATCTTTTCAATGAACTTAAAAATTCTGTGCCTACAAAAACAGTCCATATTTTTCCAATCTGAAATGTAGGAGGTAGTTTTCAACAGCCGTGGCAAAATCACTAGTCGAGTATTTATTGACACAATTTTTTCATACAGGTGCCAAACTACTAGGAATGGTTGGTTTAGGAGGAATTATCGTTTGTGTTGGAGCTTTGTTTGTGGGAACTAGTTTTATAATCTTGCCAGCCTATGGTGGTTACAGGTATTACAAGTTTAGACAAAGACGCAAGTGGATTAAACGTCACAGAAAACTTTGGCCTGAACTGCAGAAGAGGCCATCCATAATTGCTCGAGAGATTTCAACTAACACTGCTGAACAAGGTAATTATAGCATGAAGATTAAAGCGCTGATAAACAGTACTATACACCCTTATAAGGGTGTATAGTACTGTTTATCAGCGCTTTAATCTTCATGCTCTTGATTGAATGGCACAAGGTCATATGTTCAAAGGTCAAGGTCACAGGTGCATAAAAAGACTGAAATTGTTAATTATCTTGGAAAGTATTAACTTTTTGTTAGGAATTGATATACGATCAGCCTAGGCTCAAATCCCACTCGGGACAGATGTCTAGTGTGAGAAAGTTTGTCAGTTGACTTGCCGAAGGTCAGTGGTTTTCTCTGGGCACTCTTGTTTCTTCCAACATCCCAGAACTGGTCGCCTTGAAACAAGTGAAAAAAATCTTGACAGGGGCGTAAAACACAATTTCTTCACTCCACTCCACTCAGCAAGTGTCAAAATTTAAACATCACAGGTGAAAAATATACATGTAAAATCTGAAAATCTGTCATCAAATGCTGATTTTTATTTCCATTTTAAGATAGAATTTGCAATTAGCAATATTGGTGCATCCCAACACTTAACTCTGAAATTTAAGAGGGGGGGAGGTAAACGAGGGGGATTCGGTTTACAGACATAGACATATTAAATATATTCACATATTTCCAGTTCAATTTATACAGAAATGCCTGTAATGTCTTAATTCTCACACTAAACAATGTTAAAGCTTTCAGTACTGAAAACAAAAGAATAAAAGTATTTTATAAACCTATTCAAGATTTTTTCATATTATAATTCAAGTTCAGAATTTTTGAAGTATCTGTTCTAGACTTGAAGCAGATAACAGATAACGTATTGACTAATAATGCTTTGTATTTCTTCTTGAAAATGGATTCCTTAAATTAAATCTAGTACATGTACATGTATATACATAGTTTTTTCTTTTAACTTTACTAGCCAGTGGTTTTGTTTGCCTAAAATTACTACTGAATAGAGGTAGTTTCCCCTTAAGAAATTATACTAAAATTTCCCAATTTGACAACTAAAATTTCCTAAAAGGCAACAGTGACACACAATCAAATAGTTTAAGTTAAATCCAGTTGTCCAAAACTGTTCTGACAGACAAAAAATGTTAGATATTGTCACAGTATAAACTCTTTGCAATGAATTTCAAAATTCTGAGCGTAATATGTGTCATAAAAAGGGTCCAAATTTTCCCAATCTGAAAGGTAGAAGATAGTTTTAAAAACCATAGTAAAATCACTGCTAGCATAGATAATCAGAGTAAGTCTTTATGCTACAACTTTTAACATCTTATAATGTTTATTTAAACTTTTATTATTTGATGTTCTTATCAGGTGAAAAGCTGCCAACTTTAGGAATTATAAAAGCTGAATTAGTTAGTAGCTCACAAGAAAGTTCCGACGATTCAAACTCCGTTTCTGAAGAAGATGTCATTGCCATTGGAATACAAGGGGAAGGTTCACAAAAGGTAGAAGTATTAGTTCATGCTCAAGATCAGCAAGGACACTCTGAAGAAGGTCAAGGTCATGGTAAAAATCTAGGGAAAATTGAGATCAAAGGTCAAACTGAAAATACTGATGAAAAGCAAGGAAAATTAGAGTCAGATTTTAAGGATCAAATACAAGTTACCTCTGAATCTGGCGGGAAAGTTCATGTGACAACTATTGAAGTTAAGAAAGATGAAACAAAAAATGAACACTTCACCAGTTGTTATGCATGTCAGAACAACTAATAGAACAGAAGCAAAAAATATTACTGTTAACCAATCAGAATTATTGTTACAAAAAGGCTCAGTTTCTTCAAGGGAAACAACTCCAGATTTAGATAAAGGGGATTCTAGCAAATCCAAAACAAATCCAGATTCCTCTGAACATGATGCTTCCATTAATGACACAGACAAAAAAGAAAAACACAAAAATGAGTTGGAAGACTCTGGATTTGTTATTGAGGAAGGGAATGCAGAGACAAAGGGATGTTTTGTAAGAATTTTTGGAAAGAAACTCCCTGTTGTATGGGAAAAAGAAAAAGAAGGTGAAAAAATTATTGAAAAAGAAGCAAAACATCAAAAAGAAAATGGAATGTCTACTTTAGAGAAAGTGTCAGTTGATGGGTCATTAAAAAGAAAGAAAAGTTCAAAAAGTATAAAAAACCAACCAGACATAGTAAGTTGTGCCCTGATTGCTGAACACAAACAAAAGAAGATATTATCTTTAGGAAAAGAAACAATAGATGATGAGGTGTTGTCACATGGTATGTCACATGGGGAGTCATGTGACAAGGAAGAGCAAAGTGATCCATACTATGGTTTGATATCTGCTGATACATTTGAGACGCCTTTATAGATGTTTTAATTGCAATATTTATGTATAATATATAAAAATCATTAATCGTATATAATAAGATTTATCTTTTTTTACGAGAAGTAACAATATTGGTTTAATCAATGTACTTGCATTTGACACAGTATGCATATGACATAAATAAAAAAGTGTTTTAAAAAGAATTTTTTTTGGATTTTAAGAATTTAAAATTTGTGATACTTTTTTCTTGCAGTCCTTGGACTGGAGTTTTGCTAAAAATTGTTTTGAAGTATATTAAAAATAGATAGAAATCATAATAAACACATACTTGATCAAATGAGAAATCCTAGTCTACTGATCACAATAAATATAATGTTCTTCTATTCCAAAATAAAATTCAAATTTATTGTTTCAAAGTGAACATTCAGTGATTTAGAAATTTTCTTTTTCTAATTCCATGGTCCAGTAGCAAGAAAAAAAAATTACAGGTCCAAGCAAGATATGGTTAACAAAAACAAGTGGAAGTTTTTAGATAAACAGAAAATAAATTATCAATAAGAAAATAATTTTATTTGTTCAAAGTTATACTGAAAAGAGTTGCCTTAGATATTTGATATTGTTCAAGCCCTTCATTATTTTTTTTGTAACAATTTTAAAGTTGATTGATAGAAGGGCTGAAAAATTCCACCTGTCTAACAAAAAGTGACCTAGATCATTTGTAAAAATATATATTTTTTTTTATTTAAAAACCTAGTTGAGCAAGTCGCTGAACCATGTGAATCTTGATCACTCTTTTTTTTTTTTTTTGGAATGGTTGGTAGATTTGATTGGTCATGGGCCAAAGATCTTTAAGAGAAAATATTAATTTTTACAGTTGTTACAAGTAATATTACAGAATTGTCTTCTTAATATTAGGCCATAATGAATCAATTCCTAGAATTTTAAAGCAATGTGTTTGAAGGGGTGGGGGGTTATTACAGCAAGCTGACATTACTAAGATACACTGACAAAATTATGAAGATATATCTTGGTAGAATATGGCATTTTCAAAGAAATTTATCGTCAGTTTGGGCTAAAATTTTGACAAGAAAAAGAGCTTCAATTTCAAACATAAAAAAAAAAACAACAACAACAGAACATTGTGGATCTGGGGTGGCATGAAGATTCATAAAAACCTAAGAATTGATTGATCATGGCCTTACTGTTTTTATAATAATATGAGTATGGGTTGATAGGATAATATTTTTGTTTGATTTTATAACAAGTTCTGTGATTTTAAAATTGAGTATAATTTATTTAAGAGTTTTATCATATTTTTTAATCTTCAAATGTTTTATTAGGTAAGCCATATTGTTTTTTTGTGTGTGTGTGTGTTTTTATTTAATGTTTTTTTAAATTTAATTTTTCTCTGCTTGTGATACTTTATTAATAGTTCAGTATTAAAACATAGAGATCACAATTCCTTGTTTAAACTAATTGGTTTTTCCAAGAAGGGATATTTAACCCCAATATGTATTTCAAACATACAGCACTGTTAACAGGTAACATTGCCTTCCACCAACTAGGTTGGAATTCCATTCTGCGTTTTTTTCTATTTAGGGATATTAAACATCAATTCTTATTTAAACCTAAAGCATTGTTAAAAGATAACATTGCCTCTCACCATGTATGTCTGAATTCCTCTGTGACAGATCTTTACAGTAAATCTTGATTTATCAAATTTTTTAATTATAAAGAAATTTGACATAAAATAATAATTATTATAAAAAAAAAAATTAAAAAAGGAGAACATAGTTTTAAAAATTAGAACTTTTGAAAATTTTGAGAAAAAAAAAATTATGAAAAATGAGGTTAAAAAAATCTTATTGAGGTTTTACTTTTGAAAGCAATTTGTTGAATTGTTTTCTGAAAAAAAAAAAATTGAGTTGGATCACGATACTGATGATTCTGGCAAAAAACATCCTTACAACCATTCTTGTTAAAATGTAAAATATCTTTTGATAGTTGTTTCACGTCAAGCAAATAAACTGGGACTCATATTTAACACTTTTTTTTAAACGAAACTCTGGTTTTTTGCTGAAACTCTGGTTTCCTCCAACTTCTTAGAACTTGCCATTTCAATATTATAAAAAGAATCTTCTAACAGATGTAAATCCGTATTTCTCCTCTCCATTTGTATCTGTTCAGTGATGATTTTATTGAAGGTTTTGGAAATTTTAGGAGTTTTATTGTTCTGTATTGAGTGAAAAATTACCAACAAATTATGGGAAAAATGGTTGTTATTGACAATTTAAGAATCTTCTTTTGAGAAGATTATATTTCAAAATGTAATTAAAGCTCACCTGAACAGAATGCATAAGAGCAATTTTCATACATAGATTTTTGCATGACAGAATCAAAATCCAGTGTTAAGTTAAATGGGCAACCTCTATGAATCCATATGACCAAGCTTTGCTGTGGCGTTTGCCATTTTCTGGTTTTTGGGGCCTTTTTTAATAACATGCTTTAAAATTAACTGCTGCATACATGTATGATTATGGTGAGGCATGTTGAGGCATTTTTTACTGCCAGATGGAATTTTAGCTTGTTTAAGTGCCTTTTTAAGTTTAAAAAAAAAACGATATTATGATTAGTTTTAGCTCATTTAATTTTGTTTTATAATCGTTTTTAGTTATGTTGAGATCATGTAAATCCATGAAAAAACAAATGATTTTTGTACTGTATAACTTCAAATATTACAAGAGGACTCCATAATTTTAGTACTTGAGTGGAATTCCCCCAAGCTGCACATGATACCTCATAGCGTTTGTGTGGGACAATTATTTCTATTGGCAATGGAATGCCATAAAGTGACGTTTTTCCCTTAATAACGACGTTTTTATGGGAATATTTGATGTAAACGTTATCCTTTAATTCCACACAAACATGAAGAGGTATTGATTATGTGGTACACTGGTGAATTCCATTATAATCCACAGAAAGGGTTCTGTTGTAAAGTAATATGTCTGTATGAATTTCAGTATAAAAGAAATGGAAGTATTTATTTTTAATGGCTTACGTTGTAAAGTGGTCTCAAGCACCTGCATAATAAAAACAATTTTGGCTTGGGCTTAAAACAGTAATACCAAACTCAAAATAACTCAAAAATCTCGGAAAAATTAAGAATGATATAAAGGTTTCATATTGTATAAATAACATGGACATTTCCTCTTGTAAAAATAACACGGATGTTTCCTCTTGTAAAATTAACACGAATTTCCTCTTGTAAAAAAAACATGGACGTTTTCTCTTTAAAAGTAACATCAAATTTTCTCTCTGTAAATATAACACAGGAACTTTCTCTTGTTAAATAACATGGATGTTTCCACTCCTAAAAATAATGGGAATTTCCTCTTTTAAAAATTATTAGGTTTCCTCTTGTAAAAATAACATGAACATTTCGTCATGTAAAAGAAGCAAGGACTTTCTTAGAAATTTCCGCTTGTAAAAATAACATAGATGTATACATTTGTGAAAGAAGCAAGGATTTTCTTGCAAGTTTCCTCTTGTGAAAAGTAACAAAGGTATTATCTTTTTACAAATTTTTTTTTAGAAATTTCGATTTGTAAAAGTAACACGAATGTTTCTTTTTTAGCAATTTCATCTGGTAAAAAAGACGTGGATTTTCCCTCTTGCTGAGGTTTGCAGTTGTACAGTATATATGTGATATTATTGAACTGAGTATAGTATGAATAGTGAATTGTGATATATTGAAATATTGTTAAATCTTGATTTAGAATTGTTAGATGAATATTTTAAATATAAATATGTATGTTTGTATATTGATTGTGTATAGTTTAAATGCTGTGAATAGGTAAAATTTCTGTACTTAAGGGTTCACTGGCACAATATGTGAAATGCAACAACAAATGCTATTAGGATATAATATTGCATTTGATTGAAAATTCTTTCTAAAATTGGTTATTCCTGAAGTTTTTACTTAATTGTTTTTAGTCACATTTACACAATTGTTCCGGGGAATACTGTAGGTATGCTGGCAAGCCCCATTTTCATTAATTAAAGAAATGTTCTTTTTCAAACTTTTAAAATTTTTAGGTAAATATTTATAATTCCATTTCATATAAATATATTGATTGCATTTTAATTTTACTGTGAAATCATTTATTAGCTCAACTGGCTAAAGCCAGATGAGCTTATGGCATGATGCGTGCGTGCGTGCGTGCGTGCCTGCGTGCGTGCGTCCGTTAACAGCAAAAACTCAGAAACTACTGGGCCAATTTTAGCAAAACTTTGCAGGAATGATCCCTAGAAGGAGTAGATGAAAATTTGTACAATTGGTTTCCATGGCAACCAAAAGTAGGTCACAGCGACCTAGAATGTAAAAAACCTAAAATAAATTTCTTCTCTGAAACCATAGGTTATATTCAAAATCTGATGTGATATTTAGCTTCTAGACACCCTTAAACATGTAGGTTGTACATTTCGTGAAATTCTGTCAAAAACTAGGTTACGCGTTTTTAACGTTTTTCTGTCATACTTCGTAAAAAGTGAAAATAAGGCTTATAATGAGATATCAACATTGAAAATCTTCTTCTCTGAAACCATGAAGCCTTAAGCTTTCATATTTGGCAGTTAATATCAGCTTGAGCCCCTTTACCAAGTTTGTACAAATGGTGGCCCCCGGTCTATTTTTGGCCCCACCCCAGGGGTCCATATATCTGCATATGCATATATGGCTTATAATGGAAAATCAACTTTGAAAATCATCTTCTCTAAAACCATGAAGCCTTAAGCTTTCATATTTGGCAGTTAATATCAGCTTGAGCCCCTTTACCAAGTTTGTACAAATGGTGGCCCTCGGTCCATTTTTGGCCCCACC
The DNA here is from genome assembly GCA_029721355.1 of Tegillarca granosa. Taxonomy (NCBI): domain Eukaryota; kingdom Metazoa; phylum Mollusca; class Bivalvia; order Arcoida; family Arcidae; genus Tegillarca; species Tegillarca granosa. Next base: position 28,651,948 of record CM056610.1, read on the forward strand.
TCAGGGGTCCATATATCTGCATATGCATATATGGCTTATAATTGAAAATCAACTTTGAAAATCTTCTTCTCTAAAACCATGAAGCCTTAAGCTTTCATATTTGGCAGTTAATATCAGCTTGAGCCCCTTTACCAAGTTTGTACAAATGGTGGCCCCCGGTCTATTTTTGGCCCCATCCCAGGGGTCCATATATCTGCATATGCATATATGGCTTATAATTGAAAATCAACTTTGAAAATCTTCTTCTCTGAAACCATAAAGCCTTAAGCTTTCATATTTTGCAGTTAATATCAGCTTGAGCCCCTTTACCAAGTTTGTACAAATGGTGGCCCCCGGTCTATTTTTGGCCTAACCCCAGGGGTCCATATATCTGCATATGCATATATGGCTTATAATGGAAAATCAACTTTGAAAATCATCTTCTCTAAAACAATGAAGCCTTAAGCTTTCATATTTGGCAGTTAATATCAGCTTGAGCCCCTTTACCAAGTTTGTACAAATGGTGGCCCCCGGTCTATTTTTGGCCCCACCCCAGGGGTCCATATATCTGCATATGCATATATGGCTTATAATTGAAAATCAACTTTGAAAATCTTCTTCTCTGAAACCATGAAGCCTTAAGCTTTCATATTTGGCAGTTAATATCAGCTTGAGCCCCTTTACCAAATTTGTACAAATGGTGGCCCCCGGTCTATTTTTGGCCTAACCCCAGGGGTCCATATATCTGCATATGCATATATGGCTTATAATGGAAAATCAACTTTGAAAATCATCTTCTCTAAAACCATGAAGCCTTAAGCTTTCATATTTGGCAGTTAATATCAGCTTGAGCCCCTTTACCAAGTTTGTACAAATGGTGGCCCCCAGTCTATTTTTGGCCCCACCCCAGGGGTCCATATATCTGCATATGCATATATGGCTTATAATTGAAAATCAACTTTGAAAATCTTCTTCTCTGAAACCATGAAGCCTTAAGCTTTCATATTTGGCAGTTATTATCAGCTTGAGCCCCTTTACCAAATTTGTACAAATGGTGGCCCTGGGTCCATGTTCGGCTCCACCCCAGAGGTCCATATATCTGCATATGCATATATGGCTTATAGTGAGATATCAACTTTGAAAATCTTCTTCTCTAAAACCATGAAGCCTTAAGCTTTCATATTTGGCAGTTAATATCAGCTTGAGCCCCTTTACCAAGTTTGTACAAATGGTGGCCCTCGGTCCATTTTTGGCCCCACCTCAGGGGTCCATATATCTGCATATGCATATATGGCTTATAATTGAAAATCAACTTTGAAAATCATCTTCTCTAAAACCATGAAGCCTTAAGCTTTCATATTTGGCAGTTAATATCAGCTTGAGCCCCTTTACCAAGTTTATACAAATGGTGGCCCCCGGTCTATTTTTGGCCCCACCCCAGGGGTCCATATATCTGCATATGCATATATGGCTTATAATTGAAAATCAACTTTGAAAATCTTCTTCTCTGAAACCATGAAGCCTTAAGCTTTCATATTTTGCAGTTAATATCAGCTTGAGCCCCTTTACCAAGTTTGTACAAATGGTGGCCCCCGGTCTATTTTTGGCCTAACCCCAGGGGTCCATATATCTGCATATGCATATATGGCTTATAATGGAAAATCAACTTTGAAAATCATCTTCTCTAAAACCATGAAGCCTTAAGCTTTCATATTTGGCAGTTAATATCAGCTTGAGCCCCTTTACCAAGTTTGTACAAATGGTGGCCCCCGGTCTATTTTTGGCCCCACCCCAGGGGTCCATATATCTGCATATGCATATATGGCTTATAATTGAAAATCAACTTTGAAAATCTTCTTCTTTGAAACCATGAAGCCTTAAGCTTTCATATTTTGCAGTTAATATCAGCTTGAGCCCCTTTACCAAGTTTGTACAAATGGTGGCCCCCGGTCTATTTTTGGCCTAACCCCAGGGGTCCATATATCTGCATATGCATATATGGCTTATAATGGGAAATCAACTTTGAAAATCATCTTCTCTAAAACCATGAAGCCTTAAGCTTTCATATTTGGCAGTTAATATCAGCTTGAGCCCCTTTACCAAGTTTGTACAAATGGTGGCCCCCTGTCTATTTTTGGCCCCACCCCAGGGGTCCATATATCTGCATATGCATATATGGCTTATAATTGAAAATCAACTTTGAAAATCTTCTTCTCTGAAACCATGAAGCCTTAAGCTTTTATATTTGGCAGTTAATATCAGCTTGAGCCCCTTTACCAAATTGTACAAATGGTGGCCCTGGGTCCATGTTCGGCTCCACCCCAGAGGTCCATATATCTGCATATGCATATATGGCTTATAGTGAGATATCAACTTTGAAAATCTTCTTCTCTGAAACCATGAAGCCTTAAGCTTTCATATTTGGCAGTTAATATCAGCTTGAGCCCCTTTACCAAGTTTGTACAAATGGTGGCCCCCAGTCTATTTTTGGCCCCACCCCAGGGGTCCATATATCTGCATATGCATATATGGCTTATAATTGAAAATCAACTTTGAAAATCTTCTTCTCTGAAACCATGAAGCCTTAAGCTTTCATATTTGGCAGTTATTATCAGCTTGAGCCCCTTTACCAAATTTGTACAAATGGTGGCCCTGGGTCCATGTTCGGCTCCACCCCAGAGGTCCATATATCTGCATATGCATATATGGCTTATAGTGAGATATCAACTTTGAAAATCTTCTTCTCTAAAACCATGAAGCCTTAAGCTTTCATATTTGGCAGTTAATATCAGCTTGAGCCCCTTTACCAAGTTTGTACAAATGGTGGCCCTCGGTCCATTTTTGGCCCCACCTCAGGGGTCCATATATCTGCATATGCATATATGGCTTATAATTGAAAATCAACTTTGAAAATCATCTTCTCTAAAACCATGAAGCCTTAAGCTTTCATATTTGGCAGTTAATATCAGCTTGAGCCCCTTTACCAAGTTTGTACAAATGGTGGCCCCCGGTCTATTTTTGGCCCCACCCCAGGGGTCCATATATCTGCATATGCATATATGGCTTATAATTGAAAATCAACTTTGAAAATCTTCTTCTTTGAAACCATGAAGCCTTAAGCTTTCATATTTTGCAGTTAATATCAGCTTGAGCCCCTTTACCAAGTTTGTACAAATGGTGGCCCCCGGTCTATTTTTGGCCTAACCCCAGGGGTCCATATATCTGCATATGCATATATGGCTTATAATGGGAAATCAACTTTGAAAATCATCTTCTCTAAAACCATGAAGCCTTAAGCTTTCATATTTGGCAGTTAATATCAGCTTGAGCCCCTTTACCAAGTTTGTACAAATGGTGGCCCCCGGTCTATTTTTGGCCCCACCCCAGGGGTCCATATATCTGCATATGCATATATGGCTTATAATTGAAAATCAACTTTGAAAATCTTCTTCTCTGAAACCATGAAGCCTTAAGCTTTTATATTTGGCAGTTAATATCAGCTTGAGCCCCTTTACCAAATTGTACAAATGGTGGCCCTGGGTCCATGTTCGGCTCCACCCCAGAGGTCCATATATCTGCATATGCATATATGGCTTATAGTGAGATATCAACTTTGAAAATCTTCTTCTCTGAAACCATGAAGCCTTAAGCTTTCATATTTGGCAGTTAATATCAGCTTGAGCCCCTTTACCAAGTTTGTACAAATGGTGGCCCCCGGTCTATTTTTGGCCCCACCCCAGGGGTCCATATATCTGCATATGCATATATGGCTTATAATTGAAAATCAACTTTGAAAATCTTCTTCTCTGAAACCATGAAGCCTTAAGCTTTCATATTTGGCAGTTAATATCAGCTTGAGCCCCTTTACCAAGTTTGTACAAATGGTGGCCCTCGGTCCATTTTTGGCCCCACCCCAGGGGTCCATATATCTGCATATGTATATATTGGAAATCAAATTTAAAATTTTTTTTCTCTGAGACTGTAAGGCATAATGCCTTATATTTGGCATTTAACATTAGCTCAAGTCCCTTTACCAGGTTGTACAAATGGTGGCCCCCGGTCCATTTTTGGTCCCACCAAGGGGCACATATATCTACATATACTTATATGGGAAGTCAAATTTCAAAATATTCTTCTCTGAAACTGTAAGGCCTACAGCTTTTATATTTAGCATTTAACGTCAGCTCAAGTCCTTGTACCGAGTTTATATAAATGAAGGCACAAGAACCATTTTTGTCAGTTGAGCTCCACAGGCCCTTTTGGGCCTCTTGTTTTAAAAGTGTCCAATTTTAATTTTAAAGAAATTCAATAAATAACAGTGTTAGTTTTTGATAGATGTATATATTGATATATTGATGTGGATTCAAGGGTCAGGATTTTTTTTATGGAAACATTGGAAATCAGGACAACAGAAAAATTGATGATTTCATAGTAGTATTATTGATATTATATGCACTGTTGCAAGTACACAAGTGCTTGTAATATTTTTATTATTGTTGTTCATCACTATTTATTTATTTTATTTTTTTTATATGTACTGCATTGATCTAAAACATTGTTCACCTTGGTAGATATTTTTCTTTTTTCTTTTTATACGCCCGTCAAAGACGGGGCGTATTATGGGATCACCCTTGGCGGGCAGGCAGGCGGGCGTCCGGGCGGGCGGATGGGCGGGCGGGCGTACTGGCGGCGGGTTTGTCCAGCCCATAACTCTGACATCTATGGTCAGAATGACTTGAAACTTGGTATGCTTACTTACCACGATGATGCGAAGTGCAGTGCTCAGGAACCGTAACTCTAGCTTCCTTATTTTTTGAGTTATTCCCCTTTGAATGCTGTTAGCATGTTTTCCGGATCATAACTTTGACATCTATGGTCAGAATGACTTGAAACTTGGTATGCTTACTTACCACAATGATGCCAAGTGCAGTGCACAGGAACCGTAACTCTAGCTTCCTTAATTTTTGAGTTATTCCCCTTTGTGTGCTGCCAGAGTACGCGGCGGGTTTGTCTGGCCCATAACTCTGACATCTATGGTCAGAATGACTTGAAACTTGGTATGCTTACTTACCACGATGATCCGAAGTGCAATGCTCAGGAACCGTAACTCTAGCTTCCTTAATTTATTCTGCCAGGGAGCAGATACACATAGAGTTGTAGGCTGAAGAACTTGCTTTCTTTGAAACAACCCAGTATACTAGAGATTACCTCAATTTTGTGATGAAGGTTACAAGAACATGATGGTAAAATTATATAAATGGTGTGGCTGGTGGTAAGTCTATTTTGTTACTGAAAATAATACCAAAATCTCAATAATTACTATTGTTTTTTATTGTACTTGTTGACTTGTGCACTGCATTTTGTATCATTGTGATGAATAATTGAATTGACTTATTGATTATGAACAGCTCATATGAACTGTATAAGTCCCTTTACAGTTCATAATAAACAAAATATCCACATAAATGACTTGCAGATTTGACGGGCGTATCATGCTCTGCCATGCGGAACTCTTGTTTGACTATTGGATCCTCTTCCACACAACATTGGCATTACTAATGATTTTTTTGTCCTGGCAATAAGCTTTAATTATAATCAGCAGTTATTTCAACATTTAATCTTGAGACTGCTCATGAGTATATGGTCTTTACAGACATGTGGTCTATTTATTGAACATTGGAATTTTGAACAGAGGGATTTAAAACCCCTGGTCTTGATGGGCTTTGACTTTAAAAAGATATGATGGCTAAAGCAGGTTTTGCTGTATATTTAAGGTTTTGAATGCCAGATTTATGAAAATTTGTAAGTTTGTAAGTTAGCTTTCTTGTTTGTTTGTTTGTTTTTTTGTTTTTTTTTCTCTTGACTGGGGCTTAAAACACTAAAATCTGTTTTTATTTTCTAACTCAGTTTGATGAAATGCAAAACCTTGTTAAAATTCTAAAATATAGCCATTCAAGATAACACTTTTTTGATAGCCAAACAGTATTTACTTGGCTAACTCTAATAGACATTTTAGAATCAATGTATTGAATTTTTTAACTGCTTAATAAATTTACTCTCTGTGCCAATGTGTTATGTAAAGGAGAATTTTCTTTTTTCTTCAAGAAAATCCAATAAATTTAAAGAGAGTCCGGTAATGTTGACCTACTAGATACTTTTATACATTAAAACACAAGAAACATTTTGAGTTAATTAGAAGTGCAATTATGAAGCAATATTTTTTGTTTTTATTTACTGATAAAATAAACAAACATGAATTGTATATTCAATAAATGACTGTTTTCTTGCATATAAAGCTAGCCAAATCTTATTAATCTTAATAATTTTGACTGTGTTTGCTCTCAGTGATGCTCACGTGATGTATGTTTAACTGATTATTTTTTTTGTCATTTGTCAAGATCATGGCAAATAAAATGCTTGAAAAATGTTGACAGATTCAGTGTTTTGTTCTTATCCAGCTGCATATATAATGTAATGAGCCTGGATGCTTTGCTTGAGAAAACTTTGAAATATATATTCATATTTTAATGGCCACACTGGTTGTTAAAATGAATAGTGAAAGATGTTTTGACATTTAAATGCTCACACTGATTGTTGAAATGAATGGTTAAAGGTGATATATACATATTTTAATGGCCACACTGGTTGTTGAATGGTTGAAGTTGTAATGTACATATTTAAATGGCCACACTAGTTGTTGAAAATAATAGTTGAAGGCATAATTCAACAGAAAAAAATATAAGCACTTTTGATATGTTATCGCATGTTACACCATTTTATCATAAAGTATCATTCGGTATTTTGAAAATTTTTCAACATTTGTGATGAGAAAAAAACAATGTTCGACAAATGGCTGTGTAAGACTGTTGTTTTGAACAAAATATGGTGGAGCATCCCAGATCTATTTTACTTTCTTAAAAACTTTTTTGTGAATATTAGTAGTCAGAAAAAAATCAATGTTAAAATAGCTATGTAAAGTTTTATATTTGTCAGACTGTTGCTTTGGTGAAAATATGCAAGAACATGACTGATTCATTTTTAACTCACCTGACCAAAGGTAATGTGAGCTTATGGCATAGCGCAGCATGTGTATGTGCATGCGTGCTTGCGTGCATGTGTGCATTGTTAACACACATTTTCGACTTCTCCTCCGAAAGTACTGGACAGATTTCAATTAGACATGGCCAGAAGCATGTCTGGGTCGGTGCAATTCAGATTTGTTTGTGGCATTGTCATGGCTACCAAAACTAAGTCATTGTGACCTAGGGGTGCAAAAATCTTTAGAAATCTTCTCCAAAACCAAAGATGGGAGAAAAAATCTGATGTAGTATTTGGCCTCTCTAGGGTCTTATGCCTATAGTTTGTTCACTTTCGCGAAATTTGGTTGAAAAATGGGTTACGCGTTTTTGCCTTTAATTTTAAAAATTTCGCAAAATGGCTTCAAATTAATATAACTGTTCTATTTGAACAAATATTGACTTGGGGTTTTCAGTTTTGACTTTTTCTTGAAATGACCTTCAAAATGGGGTAAAGGTCAAAGTTCAAGGTCATGACCTAGTTTGTAATTTTGCAGTTTTAGGCGATTTTGTTAAAATGTTCAGCATGACAAAATTTAAAAAGATAAAAAGTTTTGTAACTATATGATAATGCATGTAATAGTTGTTGCCCCTGAAATGTTATTTTTTGCTCATAAATACTAAAATTGTGCATTAGCTTGAAAACTTTGAACTTTTTGCATAGACATATATATTAGAATATTGTAGGTATTGACATGACAATCATTTCGATATATGGCTCAAGATCATAGGTACAAAGGTCAAGGTCATAGCTGCATAAGAAGACTGAAATTGTTAAATATCTTGGAAACTATTAACTTTTTGTATAGGCATGTATATTAGAATATTGTAGGAATTGATATGGCGATCATTCTGATGTATGATTCAAGGTCTTACGTTCAAAGGTCAAGGTCATAGATGCACAAGAAGACTCAAATTGTTAATAATCTTTAAGATTATTAACTTTTTTAATAGGCATATATATTAGAATATTGTAGGCATTTACATGACCATCAATTTGATATATGGCTCAAGGTCATGCAATCAAAGGTGAAGGTCATAGGTGAATAAAAAGACTGAAATTGTTAATAATCTTGAAAACTATCAACTTTTTGTTTATGCTTGTATATTAGAATATTGTATGTATTTTTGCTAATGATTTTGGTCATATCCTCAGGTGAGCATTAAGGCCCATGGGCCTCTTGTTCTTAATGTCAAAAGGATGAAGTTCATTTTCAGTTCATTCAGTACAAAATGATGTTTTAAGATTTAACTTTGATAAATTTCATGAAAACACTACCTATATATAACACAAATACCTGTAAAACATATTTGGGCATTGCAATGGCTATTACATAATTTTACAATTTATAACAAGTTGATTAATATTGAAAAAAAACTACAAAAAATATAGTAATCGTTAAACATGTTTGTAATTTGTTTGTAAGAAACTCAGCTCAAGATACTTTCACTACCTGGAGTGACTGAAACTTATTTTCTTTTAAACAAGAGACAATGCTCTGTAAAAAATAAAACATGTTTTCCGGTTATCCTGCAATCAGATGTAGTTCCAGTTAGGCTTTTGGAGTGCAGATTGTGCCTGTTTGTATAAACTATTTTGTTCGTAAACGAATATATTTAGGCCGAAATGAATCATATATAGTGAAGAATATCCTTTGTTGACGCAAGATAAAAATTGATTCCTGCAAGGTAGTTTGTCAAATAACAACGACTGCTCTTTCTAAAGATATTTTAAAAGATCCCTTCCTCTTCTGATCTAAAAGTAATGGTTCAGTTTTGCCGCCTGTTTTGTGTCGTACATGAAATTTTAACATTTTAAACCTCTAAAACTACTTTTCCAAATTTGATGAAACTTTATGGTTATCATGCCTTTCAGATATACATGAACGAGTTATGTCACCTTTGGGTCCCATAAAGAGGAAACTGTGATAAACTTTAAAAAAAAATTCCTCTATGAATGTACAAGAGATACAACTTAGTTATTTCATGTATCATGTACAATACTCTTAGATCATTAGTTTCAGATTCGCACAAATGGTGTCTATGCAGCTTAAAATAGGAAAATTGCAATACATGTATATCTAAATACAATCGAAAGTTTTGTATTGGCATTGTAGGCATTGATATAAATATTATTATATTATTTTGATATTTGGTTCAAAGGTCAACGCTAGAGCTGCATAAACTTGAATATTGAATTTTCTAAATTATCTGTAAAACTATAGCAGTTTTATATAGACACATATATAAGAAAATTGAGGCTATTAATTTTGCGATCATTAAGATATATGGCTATAGGTCATAGGTATAAAGGTTAAGGTCATAGCCAAATCAAAACATATGGCACTGTTGACACAACCTTAAAGAAAACCTATAAATGCAGTTGTGCAAGCTAATGTACAGTGTTACAACTTCAATATATAACGCCTGAGACAATTGCCTCGTTTAAATGGTATGAATATACTTTTTGGCTTTTGGAATACTGAAGACTTGGATCTAAAATATTTTAACTGCAGTTAAGATTGTTTTTAAAGCTTTCAAAAAGGAAATTAAGTAACAACATCCGGTACTTTTACACTACATTTTTTATAATGTGTTGACAGCGAATATTCTGATATTCTTTTCAAAAAGCCTTGACTGGAAATGGAACTCAATCTAATATGGTATATTAAAACTGTCACTGCTAGTATTGGTTTTTAAAATGTATGCTTTAAATGACTTAAGTTTATTGATCAGTTGTGTACCTGCATCTAGAAGGCCGACTCGTCAACACTCAATCCCAAACAAAACAGCGAATGATTAAGAATTACTTAACTGAATGTGTACCGGGAATAAGGTATTTTCACTGATAGTGAGATGTATTTTCACATATTGTGAGGTGTATTTTCACTGATAGTAAGATGAACAGTTCTGTTATTATTGAGACACTTGTCTCTCTAAAGCCACAGGCATTTGAACAGCAAATTAACAAAACTATTTGAACTAAGATGTCACTGGTAAAATTTTTTAATAAATACATAAAATTCACATGGTCAGTCGTACTTGCTTATCATCAAATTAAATTGTCTTGAAATGCACTGGTAAATTTAAATTGCATAGTCCAACCGTTCTTTTTATATTGAAACTACATGTAGTTGTTAATTTTATTTATTTTTAGTTTTAAGAAATTCATTACGTTTCAGTTATTTTTAGAAATTTGATTTCGTTTCGAAATTGATATAGGAATGAAATTAATTTTTCTCTTTGTTATGGAAAAATGAAAGAATTGGACATTTTGCGTACTGCATAATTCGCATAGCGAATTATGTTACGTGCACAAAAAAATTGACAAAATATCAAGTTTAATGCATTAAAACTTCATACTCTTTAGAAAAAATTCAACCTATACATTTAGTAATTTGCAAAATGTACATTGCTGAACGTTTTTTGAATTATAGTACAGTAATAATTGAAGCATCTCTTTTGAATGTTACTTTGAGCTTCAAGTCATAATTTTTTAAACCATTGTTAAAAGTGAGTAACCTTTTAATCGGAAAAAAATCATTATCAATAGAAAAAAGTAAAACAGTTAAAGAAGTAAGCAATTTAGTAACATGCGAAAAATGAAGGCGATTTTTTATTGTCAAAAGTAACGAATTATTAAAGGTTATTTTATTCAAATTTTATTACAATAGCTTCTTGAAAAAGATTAAAAGGCTAAAGGTTTTAATTATGTAAAAAAAAAATAAATAAATTCATGTATGTAAACATACAACACATTGATAAAACCTCGTTTTTAGATTGCTAACTGTTGATGGTGTTTTTTGGGTATTTTGATTTGGACATGAAATGGTATGTTTGTGTTTTATAGGAACTCGTTACAGCATTTGTAATGACATGCCGTACTTGCTTACTTCGGAAATTACTTATTTATATATAATTTATAACATTAATTGCATAGACTAGGCGTTATCGTTGAGGTGTTAATATTTTTTTATTTTTTTGTTTGAGAATTATCGTACGTTAAAGTTATTTTTAGTAATTTAAAACTGATGTTAAATATTTATGGAATAAAATTTCATCTAATTGTCTGACATATTCATTGAAAGTGAAAGCACGCGCCTTAACAAGAATTTCTTTATTACACTTCATTATTATGATTGCTGATATTCTTATTGGTTTGATTAATAAATAATTTTGTATTTTACTGTGTTTATGTCATCAAAACAATTAATATTAGGACAAACAAACTTTAAGTGAGACTTATGTTTTACGAGATGTATTTAAAAAAGTAAAACAAAACATTATTTTACACAAAACCCTTTCTCATCCCAAATGTTTTGAAATTATATTTTATTTTAATATCGATTGAATAATGTTTATTTTTAATGGATTTAAAATCTTACGAATATATATGTTGACAAAATCTAGGTATATTTTTGTGTTTTACCGATTTAAGTAATTAAAGCATTTATTACAATTAGAATATTTGGAAATGCAATATACAGTCATATCCTTCCTGATGTATATACGTGTATTTATGTAGAATTTCACACACACACACACAGAGAGAGAGAGAGAGAGAGAGAGAGAGAGAGAGAGAGAGAGAGAGAGAGAGTTTATTTTGGAAATTAGGCTAAATAAGCAAAATTTCTTGAATTTCCTAAAGGTAACTGCTTCAAGTGTAAGTTTATAATTATCCAATTAATGTTATTCTTTATATGTAATTCCTTTTTAAAACAAACATGTCATATGCGATCTTAAATTTTAAAATTTAAAAACACTTTTTTGAATTATAATTTGTAATTTGGGTATTAAATATTTTTCAAGTATATCTCTGAATTGTTATTGAAATTAAATTAAAAATAATTTACTCATTTTTATGATAATTTTTTAAAAATTTCTTTGAGGATATTTAATTGTTTTTAAATTCAAATGTTAATGTATGATGAAAATAATCAGACGTGAACTTACACCTAACTTTAAAACTAAATCATGTCTTTTTTTGAAAACTGATTTTAAAAAGGAACTATAAAACGAAAACTATTGTAGGAATCAACACCAGTTAAAGTCGAAGCGATGGTTTTATTTTAATACAAAACTTTAGCGATTACAGACAAAGCGAGACTCTGTGATTTTTGTTTTAGGCACATGAACTGATGCACTGCTTGTTAAATATATAAATATATTAACAAAACCTTTGGTTTGACATTTTGGAATTGAGAAAAAATATCCTAACAATTTTTTTACCATTATATATATATATATATATATATATATATATATATATATATATATATATATATGTATATATATATATATATATATGTATATATTTATATACACAACGCTAATCGTTGGTTAACATATATACGTAAGTACAATATAAGCCTACTAGCTGTACATGGTTAACATACCGTTAAACTTAAAATGTGATAATAGTACACAAAAATTCAAACTCTCTATTAAAATTATATGAATCCAAATCCAGCTAAGGTATGCTTTGTATGAGGGAACAGACCTTAGTTTTAAATAAATTTAAAAAATAAGACGGCTGAAAATTTTGCTAAATGGTATATTTTCTGACACCACAAAGTACTGTCTACTGAGTTATGGATACCCTCGGGGAGTTTTACTCCACCAGCAGCGGTACCCGCTCAGGGGTAGTAATACATAACGAATACATGCTAAATTTTGATGTGCCATATGTGCACATTTCGGAAAATCATTGCTCATCAGGTGACACTAGGGGTCGAAAAGTTTGATAGATAAAAAACTTAAGCCAAACAGTTTGAAAAATAATGAATCTAAAGTACTAAAATTACACTGAATCCAAATCCAGCTAAGGAATGCTTTGCATGAGGGAACAGACCTTAGTTTTTTTTAAAGAAATTTAAAAAATTAGACGGCTGAAAATTTTATGGTGATACTAAGCGATCGGCATGGTTTGAGTGTGTTTTTTTAATTCCAGAATGACAGTATAGTTCTGCATTTCTGCTATCACTTGTTAGATTTTTATGTCGACTTGTCAAATGTTTAGCGCCTTGATCAGATTTTGTGTTCACTTGTCAAATAATAATTATGTCGACTCGACAATGATTTTGTTGACTTGTTAGATGATTGTGACGAATTGTTAGGAATTAATGTCAACTTTTCAGATCTTTTATGCGACTGTTACAGAGCACTTTTTCAGATGTAGACTTGCAAAGTTAGTTACGCGATTTTTTTTTCAAACAGAGTCCATTAGGGAGTACGTGCAATTGTATGCATTTGGTAATTATACAATTATCCGATTGCAAAATACAATTGACTCTCGTTTGACAATATTTGTTTGGGTATATCAAAGTATTTTACAATGGTCCTATTTTCTCTATATATTTATGCTATTTTTCACACCTGTTTACTGAAAGTTTGTTTATTTCAAAATTTGGAGTATGTTAAAGTTATTGTTTGGTTAGTGGATGAAAAATCTATAGCAACTGAACCTCACCATCTCAAAGTGGGTATCGATCCATTTCATAAAATGTGTCATTATATTTTTTATGAACACTAGATGCATTTTATTTGTGCAGAGGGGTATTGTTTAATACAAGAAGGACAATATTTAAATATTCATTTTCCGAGATCTCTTCCTGTACAAAAACATAAATATATTTAACACACCATTCATTAATTCTGTAGCATGCACGCGCAGCCTATATCGTGTCGTTTATGGATTGGTCTCGGGATACTCAAGTGTTGTCTTGTATTTGAAATATTGCTTCTGCTGGTTGTATTTAACTCCACCATTTTCAATGGATCGCCAATTAAAAAAATTGAGTGGAGAAAGCTATTTGTTACATTTTCAGTTCTTTCACTTTTGGGGAAAAATCAAATTTACTTAAGTACACCTAGAAGTTATTGAGAATATTTTATGATAATATTTCGAACACATTGGTATTTTGGAAATAGTGGACTAACAAAATATTAATTTTTTGGTGTATTCATTGTGATTAATGAATAGTTTTAGAAATTCGGTTTTCATCAGAATTCCTCAATAATTTCTAGGAACACTATATATTAGAGTTTAACGCCCCAGTCTAGGATTCTTTCATTTATATCGAAGTGGTCAGTTCAGGGATGGTGGAGAAAGCCAGAGTGCCGGAAGAATCACCACCGACCTTCTGCAAGAGACAAACTTTCTCACATTAAATAAGTCCCAATTGGTATCGAAAAAGTTAACAATAATTTTGAAAACATCCGTCCTCGCCCTCTACATATTTAAGACTTCAGAATTCTTTGTTTAAGTCGTAGAGGAGATGATTACTAATTACAGAAAATTGTAGAAGATTGTAGACTGAATAAATAGAAATATGGGATTTGCGAAATGCCTCTCGGAACCTGATTCACACACACACACACACACACACACACTCTCTCTCTCTCTCTCTCTCTCTCTCTCTCTCTCTCTCTCTCTCTCTCTCTCTCTCTCTTATAACACAAGGTGTTCAACTATTCTGATTTTTGACCCACCTGTTTCTGTATAGTTTTAATTCACTAAATGCAAACTTTAGTTTTAGTTAATATTCATTTTTTCATTATTTTTAGACTAAAAGGAACTGGTGATTTATAAAGGATAAAAAAGAAGTGAAACCAACTTGGTGAAAGAGAAAGTAGTGCAGATAATAAGAAATGTAGACATTGTGTCATCGGAGTAAAATTTGCAGAAAAAAAGAATGGAAAGCAATTTAATATGAAAATATAACACAAGGTGTTCAACTATTCTGATTTTTGACCCACCTGTTTCTGTATAGTTTTAATTCACTAAATGCAAACTTTAGTTTTAGTTAATATTCATTTTTTCATTATTTTTAGACTAAAAGGAACTGGTGATTTATAAAGGATAAAAAAGAAGTGAAACCAACTTGGTGAAAGAGAAAGTAGTGCAGATAATAAGAAATGTAGACATTGTGTCATCGGAGTAAAATTTGCAGAAAAAAAAGAATGGAAAGCAATTTAATATGAAAAGTTAACAACTTCAGAAATAACCGTACAAATATTATATTATAGTCATAACCAATGATTAAACACAAGGGAATTCCAGATTCCAGTAGTATCTAATTATATAATTTGAATGACTGTTGAATAGTGACATTTGAAATATTTATTTAAGTTCCTAGGATACAAATCTAAAAATTTAGAACAAAGTCAATTTTGCCTTAAATATTGTATATTCAGCAAAGTTTAGCCGTACACCTGAGATTTATGTCAAACTGTAAGTTTCTTTGATTTATTTGCAAATTTTTAACTTCAGACGGAGATTGTAAACAAATATTATAAGTTAGTAAAGTTTCATTACCTTTGTATTTTATAAGCTTGTCTTTGAAAATATTTGAGCTTACAAAATTTGTTTAAATTTATCGAATTGTAAAATTATATATATCAGTATTTTTATTAATTGAAGGTGGTGTGAAAATCACATGATGGTACAAAAGAAAAGCCTTAATGACAAAAGGTTGCTAAGTAGAAAATGTACTGTTCAGATCATAGGGGAATCTGAAAAAACATACAATAATGAAAGATTGTGTAAAGATGGGTATAAGGAATAATATACTGGTATAAGGAAGGCAAATGACATGATTTTGCTGATATAATAAATACATGAATAGCATGGTCGAAATCTGCTGAGCTCTATAATACTGACAGATTGATTAAAGAGCTTGATTTGGATTTTTATATAATATTGGAACTTTGATTCATAAAACACGGAGCAGTTAAAAACAAGCTAAAAGTTTTACATATCTTCCTAAAGTATCATTTTTATGCTTGCATGTTTGGTTTTTTGTATATCTGTATTTTGCATCATATAAACACGAGTGGTCTAAAACGAGCGTTTACGAATCACAGTGTCTCTAACCGCCTGGGTTCGAATCCCACTCTGGACAAATCCTAGTGTGAGGAAGTTGGTCAGTTAACTTGCCGAAGGTCGGTGGTTTTCTGCAGGCACTCCGGTTTCCTCCACCATCCCAGAACTGATCACCTCGAAATAAGTGAAAAAACCTTGGTTGGGGCATAAAACACTAACACTATATTTACATTTGCTTTGCAACTTTACTATATAAACATGTTTGAGACATGTGGCAAATACGGTACAATAACTGACATTAATCACATGATCATTACACTATGCGTATGAATATTCCAATCTCTGGACTATTTTTTTAAGAAGTTTCATAACAAAACAACACAGCCTGAGAAATAAAATATTTATTAATTTTAAAATATACATTGAATTAAATACACAACGGAAAATTTTCAATCATCTAAAAGTACCCTAATTTTTCCCATAATACTGAAAAAGTGTGTATGGTACCATCTGTTCTATAAATTTTATTTCCCGAGCTGTGGAATTTCACCACCAGTTATTAAAACCACAGTCATAATTGAGTTTCACATTGACGAGTCTGGAGAATTTGTAACTTAGAAACATGAAGTACAACCAAAAAAATTTCAGAGGGGAGATATCTCATACAGACGAAAATAGCAGATGTTAAAAAAGAATATATATGCAACTGAGACGGTCGATTGTCCTGTAAAAATGTTAAACCGCTGTTTTCAGTGCTTCGATAAAACTGACAAAAATCCCAAAGTTTGTTCAATCAATATAATAAAAAGCCATGACTGGTCCTGAAGAGTCTGATATATGGTTCATGTTCAAACCACTTTTAAAACGCACATTTGCCCGTTTTTATCCGACATATGCCATGCTGCAAAAGTTGAAACAAAATACACTCCTCGCTGTTTGCGGGTGACGGCCATTCAGCATCTCAATGACCTGGGGTTCGAAGCTCGGCACAAATTTGTTTATGTCGAACCATAAATGAGAAGCTTCTCCCAATCTTACAACAGAACTGTCTCAACACAACAGAAAAAAACGTCATAGTAACTCACTGTCAGAATTAACTAACCCTGCAAAAAAATTTAAACACTGAATCAGCTGTTGTACCGCGCCTAAATGGGGTCGCATCATTTGGTCAGTTCCACTAGTTCTACGAATAACAATGACAGAAACTATGACTTTCCAAAGCAGATTACAATTTCGTCATCCAATTAATTCACTTCTGGTTTCTTCGTAGATTCCAATTTCTCGCACTGCACTTTTAAATTTCCAAAAATGACAGCGAGAGTGAGACATCATTTTTTTGCGAGTTCCGTGTTTTTTCATGTTGTACTATATTTTGTTTACATTGTTACGCTGTTCCAATAATTGACCCCGCTTCTCGTTGAAGGCGGGAAAATTCAAATTGGCTTGACAAAAATTCAAATAAAAATAATAATAATAATAAAAAATAAAATAAAATAAAATTAAATTAATAATTAATATAATGTAAATATAACCATTGAACAGCATAGCTATGGCAGTTATTGGATTATAAATGCCATAGCTTTGCCAGGCAAACCAATCATACGCGCTAACGCGCGTTATTCAGTTTGCCTGGCAACGCTATGTCATTTATAATCCAATAACTGTCCATAGCTATGCTGTTCAATGGTTAAATAACTCTTTCCACTCCACTCCACCATACAAACCATTCACAGAAAACATTCACAGTAATGATCCATACTCTATGTAAGTATACATCAAAATATGCTCCGTCAGCATATAAGTGCTTAGTTGTAAGCAATGATGATCTAAGCCAAATATGAAGTGGCTGTTAGACTGATAATTATTTATTTAATTACTACTAAAACAATTATTTTCATACAAATTTCACTGAAGCGAAAAAATTTTAAAAATGTACTTGATACATTTACTGTATAATTACAGCGTATTAGATCTTGAATCATTTTTATCAAATGATGCACGTGTATGATTTTAAAAATCGTTCGGTTTAAAGGCTTATAGATGGCTTATAGGAAGGTGTTGTAAACCACTTCACCTTTTAAATTTAGGAAAACTTATAGAAGGCTTATAGATAGCTTATATTTTGAATGCCAATGAGCCAGTCTATAAGCCTGTCTTATATATGGCTTATATGCCATCTATAAGGCAGCTTATAGTTGGCTTATAGACTATATAAGCCAGCTATTAGCAAACTTGAATCCATTTAATGCTGGCTTATAGACAGCTTTTCGTCCTCTGAAAAACGACATCTATTTTCATTATGACACGTCCATGCTTTGCGCATTTCATCTACACTATACCCATGTGACGCTAGTAACGTTTTAAAGTGTGGATTTGTGGGTGGAATCATATCAACATATATATGTCGGTTGTGTTGGGGCTTTATATTTAATTGGTGAGCAATAATCCCCAAATAAACATCGTCTATTTTAAATGGTTTTATCACTTTTGAAGCTATATACAAAGACGTAGCCATATTTTTGGTCATAATAATTGCACCCCCTGAAATATAACGTGGATATGTGTCAAACTCATATTCCCCGAATGAAACATACCATTTAGAAAGTCTAAAACGAAACGGGCCATGAGTTCGGATATTCGTACCCCATGAATAACAGGGATTTTCGATCCTGTGTTTTTAAAAAATTCAAAAGTGTATATGTTGCTACAAAATAATCATCATCAACAAGCATGACAAAGTCCACATTCTTACAGAATTCGTATAACCACCTCATTCCACTTAATGTTTTTATAGTGTTGTTGTCATAGTTATCGATGTAATTAATTAACACAATGTCTTCGTAGTATTTAATTTCCATTTCTAAGTTTTTGTTAGCACTAACGTCTTGCGATTTTCCTATCAAAAACACTCGTTCAACTGAGTGTGAGGCCATCGTTTTGTCATTAGCCCATGTTTTTCGTATTATATTTCTTTGTTTAATATTTTCGGTTTTGGATTTTATTAAAAATATTAGAAATAAACGTTCTCTTGTTAATTTGTATTTCGAGCACAAAACCTTTGGATAGCTAAGGAACTTATATTCAGCCCTTTTTAGAGGTAAATTATGAGACATGTTCTGTTGGTAATCTTCAACAAATTTGCTCATATTGATATGCAATGGGTAATGAAATTTTGAAATTGGTATAGCTTTATGATACTGGCCAAATATCAAATAAAACAAACTAAAACCAATTACCACCATTAGAATAATCATTACATTTTTATGGCACTTTCTGTTAATTTTGCTGACTAATGTTTGTCTCATTTTCTTTGCTTCCTTTATCCAAGCCTTTCCAAGTCTCAAGGATACACTATCAGCTTAATCTTGTTTGATGTATTTTTCTTCCTAGTTTAACTATTACCCGTGGATAGGCTCTTCACCTTTCACTTGGTGATGAGGTTCATTAGCAATTCATTCAAGCTTTTTAATCACTCAAAAATAAGCCGTCCGCCTTTTACGTGACAATAAAATCTCTTAGCTACAAATCCAAGCTTTTTAGTCACTCAAAAATCAAAAGTGAACTGATTAAGCATGTCTTGTAACATTTCACGCCTACCCACTCCGTTTTCTTTGCACGAACTGGACGTTCAACATCAGGTTCCTAAAATAAAAGAAATATGTAGTTTAAAATATGGGGAACGACTGAGAAAAAATGTTTGATAGAAAAGTCTTAAATGTAAAAATTTAAACCTTTAAAATAAAATAATAAATCTGTTCCAACAATTTTACAGGACTTTCATGTATCATTAATTTTGGTTGTTATTGTCACCCTGTACACATCGAACAACTAAAAAGTCTTGAGATTGGGTATCGGTTAAGAGGGGTTTTGGTTTTTGCTCTCTAAAGATCACTGTATTTCCAATGAACTCCAGAACTGACTTCGTGAACTGAGTAAACTTACTAAGTAAAATAATTTGACTGTACCGTAAAACGCCATTAATCTACTTCACACGTAACCAGTAAAGACGTATGCTATATATATATATATATATATATATATATATATATATATATATATATATATATATATATATATATATATATATATATATTAAAAAATCTTCAAATTTACGAATGAAAGCTAGTTAGATTTTTCCTTAAACAATAAAAAGTGAGTTCGGAGTAATTTGAGATTGACACCCGAGTCAAGATTTAACTTGCATCGAAGTAGTCAGTCTATGGCATATACTGACATGTTCCAAGCAATATCTTAAAATGCGAGAGAAGACTTTTTTTGTTTTGTTTGAGCGCCATGTAAAATCTTCGCGAGTGTTAATTTTTGTGAGTATCGTCTGAGAATTCGTGTACTTTTTTCTTTCGTCGGATTATAGATTGGATTCCGTAACGGAAAGTTTATGTAATCAATAATAACATCGCTGTACCCAGTGTAGCTGTAATGTGTGCAGCATGGTCTACACATATAAAAAGTCTCTAGTGAGGCATATGTTTGCTGAACACGAAAAAAGCAATCAATGTTTCGTGTTTGCCGTGCCACGTTTAAATATGCATCTCACGAAATCGAGCGCCATACGATAAGCCAAGACACGAATACATTTATATGATCACTTAACCATAAAATATATGCAATAATAAAAAGCTGGTTTGATCCGCCTATTATGTTCGACATACATGCATATTAAGAAACAGGAACAATTTATTGTATGAATTATAATCAAAGATATATGAATCAATTTAAAAAAATAAATCTATTGATGGGTATATTTGTGAAAGATCTGCAAATAACGATTTTAATGCAGGTGATTTTACACAATTACACAGATGTTGTAATGTACGGATATATGTGACATATATTAAGTTGACCTATGTTTATAAAAGAAACTTTAACATTTTATCTTTTTTATCCATATTTAGGAACTGCAGTGAAACTACACTTTTTCTAACATATTACCACATTTTTTTCCATTTGATCGCTTTTCAACAACTCTAATTAATTTATAAAACTTATGATTTAACTTTTTCAGGTACTTTTCAGATGACGTTTGATAATTTACTTATTATATAAAAAATTTAAATCAAATAACAAAATTTTCAATGATAATTTTTATTGGGACTTAGGATAGAATAGAAATAAATTATTTTACAAACATTAAAACATTAATACAGTCACCGTGTACAATGTGACCATAATTGTAATACATAAAACTAATTTTGTTTATAGTTTTTAATATGTACCTTGAGCAATCCTTAGCTGGATTTGAATTTATATAATTTTGAAACTATGGAATAATTTTTTATAATGTTTGGATTATCTTTGTTAATCTATTAACTTCTTATCCCATAGAGTCATTGATGAGGAATGCATTTCCGAAATGTGCACATATGGCACAGCAAAATTAAAAATTTCCTTTTTTCAATATATAAAAGTAAAGAAATTCATGTATTATTAATAATGAGACGAATAACAATTAATTTAGTATCTTGTAATATCCATGTTAGAGATAAAGAATTATTGCATTAAAAAATTCTAATTAATAATAAGTTACTAAATATCTAAAAAACAAAAAAATAAAAAAAAAAATAAAAAAAAAAAATAAATAATAATAAAAAAACAAAAAAACAAAACAAAACAAAACCTTACTAATTTATGTGACATATGCGCACATTTCGAAATATCATTTCTTTTGAGTTACGCTATGGGTTGAAAAGAATTCATATATTGAAAATGAAACATTAGCCAAACAATAAAATATTAAGAATCCAAATTTTCAAAATTATGGGAATTCGTATCCAGCAAAGGAATGCTTATCAAGAGGGTACAAACCTTAGTGTTTAAGTGTAAGTGTAAGTGCACGTAAGTTAGCATTCTCTCTTTCTTGCTTTCTAAATAATATAAATTCGTACTTACCTTATTTGTTTCTTTTGAATGCCTATCAAAAAGTACTATTTTCTGTATTCAGCATCATTTTTGCATAAAATAAATAATATAAATAATATAAATTCGTACTTACCTTATTTTGTTTCTTTTGAATGCCTATCAAAAAGTACTATTTTCTGTATTCAGCATCATTTTTGTATAAAACGCAACTTTCTCTTAATTTTTTTTGCCGTGTTGATATGGTTGTTATGTATACCAGATCAGTATCACAAATGTGTTTTCAAATGTCACCTTCTGCAGTCAAGACACAAATACAAGTTCATGATCACTAGAGCAAAAAATATTGAAATCAATAAAACGCTTGTTCAAACACGCCTTTTGAGTTTGCATATATATGCATAATATGAAATTGAGGTATACCAAACTGAATGTTTGTATGTTGTATGTTGTATGTTGACGTATTTCAAAATATTCTTTTATCCATTGTAAAATGCAATGTGTAGATGAATAATAAATAAAATATATACTATGTCTTAAAATTAATAAATCTACGGAAAGAGATCGAATAGATGGTGTTTTAGGCGATGTTTTTAACTGTAGAAATTATCAAATTACTACAAGTACTTAATCTTTTACTGAGAGAAAAGAATATTTTCCACTATAAAAATCATCGCCATTCATATTTGGCATACCGCAGTATTAAAAAGACTTGCACATAAACCTAAATATATCAACATAAAAACATTTGCACACACACACACCTAACACACAAAACACACACACTGTTAAAGTTTCTTTTATAAAAATAAGTCAACTAAATATATCTCACAGATATTACGTATAAACATATTAATGACGGACAATTAATGCTATTTGTCATGTTTCAACTTCAATTCATGGGTTTTTCAGTACATCCGTGCGCATGCTCTTAGCTCATAATAATCATCGGTACACATTGGCCAATCGATTAGAGAATTTCGTTTATTTACAGCTAAAAGAAATACAATTTTAGAAAATGAATCTCACGGATCATGGTTAGAGGATAACTATTTTTAAAAAAATAATTTTTTAGAAAATTAAAAACAAATTCAGAAAATTGAAAAACTGAATGCAGTTTTAACAAAATCGTTGTCTGATAACACAGATGTCGTCAGTTTTGAATCAATTGAACAAAACGTCACTCTAAAATAATCCATCTTTTCAATGGATTTATTAAATCCGATATGATTTTATATGTCTTTTTCATTTATTACTCATCTGTACATTGTAACTTATAATAGATATATCAGATATTGGGAAATGCATAAACATACAGCAAATAAATTGGGAATGCATATATAAAAATCAGTAGACGGATATACATATAAAGACAGACGGTTTTTGAACAATTGGCTACCTTTATCTCTATTAAGCGTATTTTTTTATATTTATGATAGCGTCTAGTTGTATAGCAAAAAGAGTAAAACTTGAACAGAATAATTTTCTTGGAATTTTGTTTCTTATTGACTTAAAGAAAGGCTAATAATGATAGTGTTCCCTAGTCTTTTCTTTTTGACGTTTTGATTTTGGCGAAAGTATAAGAATGGATTAAAGTTCATAAATATCACATCAGCAGTAATAGAATTATTTTTCATAATTCTAATATTACGAGGAGTTAGACAAGGGTCCGATTTCAAGCTATACCTTATTTCACTGTGTGCAGAAATATTATATTTTTTGGTCCAAAATAATAAGAGTATAAATGGAATCACAACTGGTAAAGAAGAGTATAAAATAACTCAGTTTGCAGACTCTTATTTTGGATGGGTCAAAGTCTTCTTTAGATGAAACTTAAAAAGATTAAGACCATTATGCCAAAATATCTGGGTTGGATATTAATGAATCCAAATGTAAATCTGTGTGGATAGAATGTAAAAAAAAATGGCGGGGAAACGTTTAATCATAGGTATCACTTCGAATGCAATGCTTGCTAAATGTTTGGTTAGATATAAACCTTTCAACAGACTTCGACAAAATGATAAATTTTAATTATGATAAACAAACAAAAAAACTGAAATGAAACTAATTGTATTCTAGGAAATTTTCACTACTAGGAAGAATAACTGTTATAAAACACTTACAGTACCTTAACTCTCTCGAACCCTCCCAAAAATATTATATAGCATCTTTCTAGCTTATTTGTTAAATTTGTATAAAACTCGAGCCACATAAAATCAAGCTTGCGTTTATAATACAAAATTATTTAAATGAGGATCGAAAATTATTGATCTTTTAAGTTTCATTAGATAAAATAAATCACAAACATATCAGTTCTTGTCCAAATCACAATCCAAAACAAATCGATAAAACTAACATAGAATCGCAGAATAATTACACAAAGGTGTAAATTAACGAAACGAATCACCCCGAATAGGCTAATCACAAATACAGTACCCACAAATTAAATTAATAAATTTTGCCAACATGTTTTGCATGCCTTTACAGAACTAAATGAAAAAAGTCGTTGCCAAACTAGTGTCAATTTTTAACCTCTTGTATTTGGATCATTTCCGAGTCTGTAATTGACAAGAGATATAGTATCCCTTCAACGCTTGATAAAAAAGACGTAACGTTTGTGGGTGATTTAATTAAAAATTAGATGAATTTCTTCTTTTAAGGAATTGAAAAAATATATAACTTAAAAATGAAGTTTTTAGAAAATAAATAAAGGAAAATCAAGAATGAAAAAATTGAAAGTAATAATGAGTGGAGTGGAGTGGAGTAATGTGTTTTACGGCCAAGTCAAGATTCTTTCACTTATTTAGAGGCAGTCAGTTCTTGGATGGTGGAGGAAACCGGAGTGTCCGGAGAAAACCACCGACCTTCGGCAAGCGATCTGTCCCGAGTGGGTTTCAAACCCAGGCGGTGAGAGGCACTGTGATCCGTAAGCGCGCGCTTTAGATCACTCGGCCACCGAGGCCCCGAAAGTAATAATAAACTAACCTAATTATTCCACACATTTTTGCAATGATAAAAAAAAATTGGAAAGGAAAACAGAGACATGTATAATATATGGATTAAACTTGAATGTCTAAATATGAAAAGAAATGGACGAGAAAGTTCCTTATCCATGAAATAGAAAAGGAAAGTATCAACCAATTGTTCCTCACAATGGTTTCAGTTTAAAACAAATAAGAAAATACAATATTATACAATACACGCTACAATCAATTACTTAATTTTTTTAAAACTAATATTTGTTCCCTCATGCAAAGTATTCCTTAGCTGGATTGGGATTTTATAATTTTGGAGCTTTAGATTCATTAATTTTCAACTGTTTGGCTTATGTTTTTATCTATTTTATCTATTTTCGGCCCCTAGTGTCGCTGATGAGGATTGATTTATTGAAATGTGCACATCTGGCACACATCAAAAGGTATTAGTTTGATATATTTAATTACATTTGCGACAAATGTGCCTTCTGTAAAATTATGTGAAACGATTTGTGGATGAAAATAATTTAATGAAAAATGTGAAAAATTTTCTATATCATTAGAACAGAAGCCTTATTTTGGATTTTAAAATTAACAAAGTAACAAAAACTTTGAATTTTCTATTATTTTGGTTAGAAATTATATTTTAAGAACGAAAATAAAAGTGGAACGACTGAAAAGACACGAATTTATTTCTAACTTTTAAGTATTCAAAACCACATAGCGATAAAAATAAATGCAATAAGAGAGTTTGGAGTTGGACCAATTTTTGGGGAACCTTTTGAGGTTTTTGTTAAAGATATGTTTCTTATCCCCTTTCCTCTATTAATTTTATATGTTAGACACAAAGTATAAAAATTGATAATATTGTTATATTATATAAAACTATTAATATTTGCATTATTTATAGTAACAATTTTATCATCGACTTATTTTGGATATAGTTATTACCTTCAATATTTTTGTACAATAAATTACTGATTGTGATTGTTTTTTTTTTCTTTTTTCAATTAAATATACATGGCTATTATATTTATATCTATACTAAGTGGCGCTTAAATTTGGAGACTTCAAATCAAGAAAAGAACAAAAGAATCTAGTTTCACTAAAATTGAAATATTACATATATAAAACCGGAAGTCATAATAAATTGCTGTCTTCTAAGTGCTTTAAAACAATGTCCATCTTGCATGTATAATATTAAAACATCTTTTGCTTTTATATTGAAGTTTAAATTCATTGTTATTGGTAACAATTTTACAATATATTATAAGTATGCTAGTTTAAGAATTAATTTATATTTTGTAACAAAGAGACCATTAGTTTAAAATATTATCCTCTCTCTCTCTCTCTCTCTCTCTCTCTCTCTCTCTCTCTCTCTCTCTCTCTCTCACACACACACACACACACACACACACACACACACACACTCTCTCTCTCTCTCTCTCATATTCTTCTTTGGTGGAAAAAGAACGCTATAGTACCATTGATAATAATGTTTTAATAAATGTTATGTATCAATTTTGAATATTTAATGATGTTTTACTTATAATCATTTCTATTTATTATGTATCGTTGTTTGTAGGTTACTTTCGTTAATAAAATATAAATATAAAAATATATATCTATACAGTTGCTAGCAAATATATAACTGCCAATCATTTATGTAGATGGTATTACTTCATCTTTATAATAAACAGGTATTAGGTCTCTTTCTTAAAACAGACTACACTCTTAAGCCTATTGATACATTTGTTTATTTAATCAACCTTCTATAGGTAACTTAGTGTTAGAATCTAGAATAAAACGAGCAAAAACGATAATCAGTTTAATTAAAGGTGATGCTCTTATAAAGTATCTGTCACAATAGAATCCCGGTTTGTTGTTTTAACGAAATTTCTGTGGTCTTTCGGAATTTCGAAAAAAAAATGGAAGCAGTTCGCTAAGGTTTAATCCCTTCCAGTTGTCAAAATTTAAACCAGTTCGCATAGAAACGAAGAAGGAAAGATGCGATCAAAGGATAAAAAATATAAAGACTATAAAAATATTGAGTTCAGCTGTGACATTCAATAATCGTTAACAGATACGGTGCAAATGTCAGATATTCAATATTGTGTTTGATTTCGTTTACTATTGTGGATATTTTTACATTAATATAAATATAAGTCTTTACGCATTATATATTTACTTTTCTATATGTTATATTTGGATCAACAATTTTACCACAACTGTCAAAAACCTTCTTCTTTTTATCAGTATTGATCACAATAACCAATCAATTTATTAATCGATATTGGTAAATCTTTCTTTGATTTGGTAAATGAAACTGTGTCAACATATAAAACAGAAAATCATTTGACACCATTCACCTTAAAAATACTTAGTATTAAAACAAATTAACATTTTAACATTTTGCATAGCGTTCATAAACAATAAAAATAGTTTTAGTTATAAGGGTTCACATTGTTTCACACCACAACAAGATTCAAACTATTTTATTTTATTTGACCATTCTTTTTGATAGGAAAGTTAAGTTAAGACTTAACATTTCTATACACATAGGTTAGTTTTGACTTGGGGCATAAAATGTCGCACATAACCGAGAGAGCACCTTATCTTTGATCAATATGGCTCACAAACTAATTGAATAATGCCTACAAAATTGAAGTTGTAATAAAGGCATACTGACTTAGGTGACCTATTTTGGATTTGTTGTTAACCTGTTTACTGATGCATAAATGATTCCAGATGGATACTTTTTCATTGATCTAAATATATATATATAAAATAAATAAATAAATTCAATAATAAATAACATAAAATAGATTATTTCTAATTGCAACAATTAGAAATTGCTGATTGATTGTAAAAGTTAACTTATCAATAACAAATACCAACTTTTAAAGTTTTTAAAAAGCTTTTCTAAATGGTTAATTAAACGAAACATTGGGTTAATGTAAATATGTATCAAATTCAGAATTGTTTGCAAGTGTTACAATTTAGTTGAATGCATTATATTTTGTTATATCAATTGGCCTTTCAAAATATATTTCAAATAATACATAATAAGGTTTATCCATTGTTAAATTCTTCAAAAATCAGTGACCAATACATACTTACCTTTATACAAGTAATATTTTTGTTTTGATTACTGTGGCAGTGTAACTTATTATTTATGGAGATATTTAACTTTCAATCAATAAATACTAACATCTTTTCAAGTTATATTTTTGTTTTGATAACTATGGCAGTACAACTTATTATTTATGGAGATATTTACACAAGACCAACCCCCTCCTTTAAGGATCTTTAAGGATCCTTAAAGATCCTTAAATATGTCCTTATGGGCCTAAAAGCCTCCTTAAAGCCATTCCATCTTTAAGGATCTTAAAGGGACCTTAAAGGACTCTTTAAGGACATATTAAGGATCTTTAAGGATTCCTTAAAGATCCTTAATGGAACTGAAATTTTAGGGATCTTTAAGGAGGCTTTAAGGATCCTTAAAGATGTCTCATCATGAAAAATTCGATTTTTTAATTATTAATGTAACGATGGCTATTACAATAATTCAGTTAAAAAGTATGATTTGTTTTTGGTATATTTTGAATTTTTATAGTTTATACAACATAGGAAACATAGATAACACCTGTCTGAATTCTAGTTTCTACATTAAGTTTTTGTAGAGGAGCCGTATGTCGGTTCCTAATAATACTTGTTTCTTAATTCATAAATGAATTAGATAAAAATGTGCAGTTTTCACAGTACATGTAAACAACGCGTGTTTTAATCAGATCGGCAGTAAGCATAAGTAATTAACGGTATTTGGTAATTGTATACAGCGGTACGTGTTTTATCGATCCCAGGTGATTTCACGCGCGGCTTTTGACTTTGATATGTAGTTTCTTATCTAGGTAGGAGACCACTATGAAGTCAAATAACATGTTAAAATGATTACCTAACCCTAAACTCTGGGTGTTGAAAATAAAAGTGTGTTTTTGGAAGTGATTTTAAGAGACAATTTTAATATTAAAATATTAAAAAATACATTAACTAAAGAAATAAAAGTAATCGCAAAATAATCTAAGCATGTCTTATATTTTATTTTGTTTTATTTTATTTTATTTTATTTTATTTTATTTTATTTTATTTTATTTTATTTTATTATATTTTATTTTATTTTATTTTATTTTATTTTAATTTATTTATTTTTGGGGGATAGTGTTATGCATTTATGCAAATAAAGCATGGAGAGAGAGAGAGAGAGAGAGAGAGAGAGAGAGAGAGAGAGAGAGAGAGAGAGAGAGAGAGAGAGAGCACATTTTAGTATCTTTGAATTGACATACTAGTATATAGAACTCAATACTGACACATGATGATATCGGATTTCGAATAATTTCGATTCCTAATGAAAAAGAGTTGGTAAAGTAAACATTTAAAACAAAATAAGAACATCAGAGAAAAGGTTATTCTTTTCAAACATGAACAAGTTATGAAGTGAACATATTGAAGTAAGAAACCAGTCACAGAAGATAACCATTAACTGACAAACTTTACCCAGTATGATGTGAATTTCTGCAGTCAAGATAGAGTGCAGTGGATATACGGCGATAACTCTCTCTCTCTCAATGTATTCACTTCCCGATCTTGTTCTGTCTCTCTAAATTAGTTTGCACTGAACCTCTCTCTCTCTCTCTCTCTCTCTCTCTCTCTCTCTCTCTCTCTCTCTCTCTCTCTCTCTCTCTCTCAGCATATTCAGTCTGCTCTCTCTCTCTCTCTAAATTATTCAGTTTCCGCTGATCTTCCTCTATCTCTTTCCCCAATGTATTCAGTTCCCGATATCTCTCTCTCTCTCTCTCTCTCTCTCTCTCTCTCTCTCTCTTTTTTTTTTTTCTCTCTCTCTCTGAAACACAAGTAGATACTCTCTCTCTCTCTCTCTCTCTCTCTCTCTCTCTCTCTCTCTCTCTCTGAAACACAAGCGGATACTCTCTCTCTCTCTAAAATATTCAGTATCCGCTACTCTCTCTCTCTCTCTTCTTGACTTGCCCGTAAATGAATTAAAAAAACAGCTCTCTTTTTCTATATATTTAATTTCTGACTATTATCTTTTTCTGTATTTAATTCGCAACTTGACCGTGAAAAATAGGTAACCCCCCCCACACACACACACACACACCGGGAATTTCTGAATGATATTACAAGTATCTTAGTATATTATGTGTACTGCAGATTCCAGAAAAAAAATTACTGTTAATTTATTTTATTTTTTTGAAAAATAGACTTGGAAAGACCATGTTTATTTTATTTTATTTTATTTTATTTTATTTTATTTTATTTATTTATTTATCTATCTATTTATCTATTTATTTATTTATTTATATATTTATTTATTTATTTTGGACATTATGGCCAATTATTTAATAAAAGTTGTTTGTACAGTGAACATACTGCTTCTTCTGTATCAATTACATCTATAATTATAACATATAAATAATAATAATTTTCAAGTAAAAGGAGTTAGAAAGAACACATGTCATCAACATTGATTAATTAAGTGATTAATACACTTGATCATCAAACACCATCTTGCTGATTGATGTTTGATATACTAGTATATTACAGGTAAATTTTGGAATGCATTCCTATCAACACATTTTATTTAATGCAATTAAAATTCTATATATAGATAAAAATGATGACTGCAGCAAATTATATATGAAATTTTTATAAATATAAATGAATCAAATTAATTTGATCCTTTTGTTGTAAGAGATATTTTAAAAGAAATATAAAAAAAATTTCACAAATAAATGAAAAATGTCCACTTTCAGTCACGTGATCTCATTTGCATATTGTTAGAGACATATTTTATAATTATCAACATCAAGATCATCTCTTCCATAGCTACATAGGTAGGGTGATGGACTCCTAACTTGAGGGACCAGGTTCGATTCCCAGTGAGAGCGGATAACAGATGAAAATTTTAGTTATAAAATTTCTTGTAATTTCTATTTAATTAATTAAAATCCAATTAGACTACAGAATGTAATAAATAAATAAAATTAATGTAATAAATTTAAAAACTTCAGATTAAAAATAATATATAAAGAAAATTAATTTATTATCATTTATTTTTTCAAAATTAATAAATGCTATAGTTTTTTAAAATAAAATTTTAAAAAAGATAATGATAAAAATAATATTTCATTGCTTTTTTTAAAAAAAAGGAAAAATATAAATTTTTCCTTAAAGATCCTTAAAGCCTCCTTAAAGATCCTCAAAATTTCAGTTCCATTAAGGATCTTTAAGGAGTCCTTGAAGACTCCTTAAAGGCATATTTAAGGATCCTTAAAGCCCCCTTAAAGGTCCTTAAAGAGACATTTAAGGCAGCATTAAGGAGGCTTTAAGGATCCTTAAAGATGCCTTTTCATCATGTGTTTACTTTCAACCAATAGATACTAACATCTATACAAGGAATATTTTTGTTTTGATTACTGTGGCAGTACAACTTATTATTTATGGAGATATTTAATTTTCAACCAATAAATACTAACATCTATACAAGTAATATTTTTGTTTTGTTTACTGTGGCAGTACAACTTATTTTTATGGAGATATTTTACTTTCAACCAATATATACTAACATCTATACAAGTATTTTTTTTTTGATAACTATGGCAGTACAACTTATTTTTATGGAGATATTTAACTTTCAACCAATATATACTAACATCTATACAAGTATTTTTTTTTTTTGATAACTATGGCAGTACAACTTATTTTTATGGAGATATTTGACTTTCAACCAATAGATACTAACATCTATACAAGGAATATTTTTGATTTGATAACTATGGCAGTACAACTTATTATTTATGGAGATATTTAATTTTCAACCAATAAATACTAACATCTATACAAGTAATATTTTTGTTTTGATTACTGTGGCAGTACAACTTATTTTTATGGAGATATTTTACTTTCAACCAATATATACTAACATCTATACAAGTATTTTTTTTTTTTTTGATAACTATGGCAGTACAACTTATTTTTATGGAGATATTTAACTTTCAACCAATATATACTAACATCTATACAAGTATTTTTTTTTTGATAACTATGGCAGTACAACTTATTTTTATGGAGATATTTGACTTTCAACCAATAGATACTAACATCTATACAAGGAATATTTTTGATTTGATAACTATGGCAGTACAACTTATTATTTATGGAGATATTTAATTTTCAACCAATAAATACTAACATCTATACAAGTAATATTTTTGTTTTGATTACTGTGGCAGTACAACTTATTTTTATGGAAATATTTAACTTTCAACCAATATATACTAACATCTATACAAGTATTTTTTTTTTTTTTTTTTTTTTTTTGATAACTATGGCAGTACAACTTATTTTTATGAATATATATTTGACTTTCAACCAATAGATACTAACATCTATACAAGGAATATTTTTGATTTGATAACTATGGCAGTACAACTTATTTTTATGGAGATATTTAACTTTCAACCAATAGATACTAACATCTATACAAGGAATATTTTTGATTTGATAACTATGACAGTACAACTTATTATTTATTGAGATATTTAACTTTTAACCAATAAATACTAACATCTATACAAGTAATATTTTTGTTTTGATTACTGTGGCAGTACAACTTATTTTTATGGAGATATTTAACTTTCAACCAATATATACTAACATCTATACAAGTATTTTTTTTTTTGATAACTATGGCAGTACAACTTATTTTTATGGAGATATTTGACTTTCAACCAATAGATACTAACATCTATACAAGGAATATTTTTGATTTGATAACTATGGCAGTACAACTTATTTTTATGGAGATATTTAACTTTCAACCAATAGATACTAACATCTATACAAGGAATATTTTTGATTTGATAACTATGGCAGTACAACTTATTATTTATTGAGATATTTAACTTTTAACCAATAAATACTAACATCTATACAAGTAATTTTTTTGTTTTGATAACTATGGCAGTACAACTTATTATTTATGGAGATATTTAACTTTCAACTAATAAATACTTAACATCTATACAAGTAATTTTTTTTTTGATTACTGTGGCAGTGCAACTTATTATTTATAGAAATATTTAATATTCAACCAATAAATACTTAACATCTATACAAGTACATGTATTTGATTTTTTAAACTCCGTTCTCACAATGTCAATATTACGGTGAATAACAGCAAGGTGCCTAAATATGTTATTGAAATTTTATTTGATTAATTATTTTGATTTTATTTTGTGCATTAAACTCATAAACCGTTCTGGTAAAATTTCGTAAAAATGCGTTTTTCAAGATTGTTTCGATATTTAACAAAAGTGACGTGATAGCCATGTTTGTTTACCTATGGTAATCTAGTTCCGGATTGTGTTTTGCATATTGTATGCATTAAAACACGGAGTGACAAGGTTATTGTCGTTCATTGTCAATCATGAGCGCAACGACTCCAAAGCTTGCAGCTATGGGAATTTCACAAGGCAAATGAAAATATAAAATAATATACACAATTATATACATTATATATATGCTGAAATAAAATATGCATAAGTGTTAAAAAAAATTGTAAAAACATTCATAAAATCATTTCTGTAAATAAAAACGACGCCTATTTAAAATACTATTGCAGAATTTGGCAGATTGTTTAACTAAAACTTGATGAGATAAAATCACAATCTTACAATGCAACAGGAAAAACAGACACGCATGATAAAAACCAGCAAACTAATACTGATCTCCAATATCAATTTATGGATGCTAACGCAGTCAGAATGTAGTTTGTTTTTTAATATTAAAGAATGAATAATTTATTGTATTTATATAATTTTGAAACTTTAGATTCATTTTTTTCAACTGTTTGGCTTATATATTTTTTATGTATCAAACTTTTCGGTCTTAGTGTCACTGATGAGGAATTAATTTCCGAAATGTGCACATCTGACACATCAAAATTTAACTGTTATGTGTACTATATATTATCTACCAAACAAATCTCGGAATTTCAAAATAATAATAATAATAATAATAATAATAAATCCTACAAAATTAAATTTACATGAAAGAGTTCATACAAGATTTATATATATTTAATATCCTTATTATTTTTTTTTTTGAATCCATGACCGCCTTCTTTCATTTAAATTACTATATACATTTAGTTATGACATTAGAAGGTTATATACTGATATCTCGAATTTCCGGATATGTCGAACAATTTTTTCGTCCCCTTGAATTAAAATCTTAGCAAAATAATATTCGTTACCTCAAACAAAAATTTTAAGAAATTTATTTGTCAACTGGAACGGATTTTTGGTCGGTTTAATTAATTTAAAAGACAGAGGGACTATCGCTACGGTTGATTTCAAATCAATGCAATCATTATTATTAAACTGCAATGACCTTCCAAATTTCTTAATCCGTCAATTATCACACGTTGCATAAACAATTCAACCATCAAGAAGATTATCGAATGTTTTAATTTCTTCGAAGCTTGACATCGTGGTTGTGTGACGTGAGAAATACTTAAAACAAACGGAAGCTTGGGGTGATTAAAGTACACAAAGCGTAACCGTTATGGGAAGAAAGACGACTCCACTGTTTGTTGGTAAAATACAATTGTGCAATCAGTTATTGACAGATTTTTAGTAAATATAGAAAATGTTATAAAACAAAATGCATAATTTTATCATCCAACACTGTTTGCTTCTCAAATTTTAAAATGGATATAGAGGCATCGGTAAATACTCAGAATTTTGTCGACATTAGCCTCTCACATGGACTACTATATCACTTTTATAGTATCGAATTTTTATGTCGAACTTTGTTACAAAAAACTTCCGATTTCATAAATATATGTCTTGGAATTTATATGACATATGATAAAACGGTGATTCAGGTTGACAAGATAAAACCGGAAGTGACTTCCGATAGGATTGTACGAGTTATTTCCCTTTCTTTGTCTTTTTTAACACCGTTTATCTCGAACTCCGGATAAGTCGAACTATTGGCATTTCCCTGTGGAGTTCGAGATAACGAGATTCAACTGTAATGGGCCGATAACACTCGAGTTGTCGACCACTGATCCGCTAGAGGGCTACTGCTTCCGGGGAGTTCACGGCTGTAAACAACTTGGTTGCTACTATCGTGTATCTATTAAATGCCCGGTGTTTCAGTTTAAAGCTGCATTAAGTTTTGAATTTTCAGATTTTTTTTTTTTTTTTTTTTTTTTTTTTTTTTTTTTTTTTTTTTTGATTTTCTAAAAATATATATTTTTTTTAAAATAGTTATCTTCTTACCACGATCCGTGACATTCATTTTCTAAAATTTCATTTTTTAAAGCTGTAAATAAACGGAATCCTCTGACCGGTTAGTCAGTGTTTTAGGATGGTAATTATGAGCTTGGAGCATGCGCACGGATGTACGGAAAACCCTAGAATCGAAGGTGAAACATGACAGATAGCATTAATTGTCCTTCATTAATACCCAATTGTATTTGAAATGGTGTTATGTATCCCTTACTAAGTCACAAATGACAAATTCAACAAAGTTCTGTGTTTAATTTTTCGTATTTCACCGTTTTAAAAGTTGTGTTTAAATGAACCGAGTTTTGATGCCGTAACCATGTTCTTATATTAGATCCCACGTGCTACATCTCGCTGGGAAATTATTGTTGTTTCTGTATTTATTCGAGCTTTTATCGCTGAGCCAAATGTAACATTGTTCATTAGGAACATCATTAATTAGATTAGCACCGTTTTTTTTTCTTTGGAAAACTTAAAACAGCTCTAAATACATCGATTGTTTTATGTTAAATAGTTATACATCAACTGGACTGTTGTTTTAAATACACATTTACTTAAAATTAATTATACTTACTTGTCATTTAAATTTTACATCGATTTTATGCGTTTTGTCGATGCGAATGTAAACCCAATTAGAAGAGTTGGCCAATAGAATGTATCTGTTATAATACGGGAAAAAATCATCATATGTTGGAAATTTTACTGTAAATAATGCATTTATACTTAGTAATCGGTCTCATACACGCTTCACCTGGATAAGAGTAATATATTATTGACTTGAATTTTGATATATAAAAATATAGAATATTACGTCGACAATTTTTTTTTTTTTTTTTTTTTTTTTTTTTTTTTTTGCAGTTTCAGGTAGTGAAAATCATTATTCATTTACTGATGCCAGACACATACAATATGTAATTTTAACGGAATGGCTATTGCCACGTATACGTTTTTGGAAAAAATCGTTGTCTGCATAGCCAAACTGACTTCGAAATCAAAAACTGTAAAGGATATAAAAATTCAAAAAAAATCAGCAGGAAATTAAATCGCAAACTTTGCACTATTTTGCGTGTGTTGCAAACCGTACGGCCAAGTAATACATATCAGCTAAAATGATCGATATAGTATATATTTGATACTAAAACGAGTTAAGAAATGTAAAGAAACCTAATAAAACCAAATTATAATGCTAAATTGTGTTTTAAATATAAAACATCAGCTTGTGTTATGTGTACTAATTTCTCGAGTCTGATCACTAACATTGCGTATGAATATCGAAAGGGACTTTCAACTTCACTATTCATACAACGGTCTTGTCTTAAAAATTATAGTTTCTATCTAAATTCTGTTGTTATTTAGTGGTAATGAAAAATGAACTTTATTGTCGATATCTGTAGTAAAATTTCTTGTTTTTAACAAAAAATTAGTTAAAATCAGTACAATGTGAAATTTTTTACAGTGAAATATCCATATACAGCCTAGGCTTAGGTAGAAATAAAACAAGAAATTTTTTATTCTTAGAAAATTGTAAAAAATGATAATAAAAAAAATAATAAAAAATAAAAATAAAAAATTAAATAAAACTGAATCAGAGAGCAAATTTAAAAATAAATAAAAAAAGAAGAAAAAAGGAAGTTTAGGGCATTGTTAAACTAACTTGGCTTTTTT
This sequence comes from Tegillarca granosa, assembly GCA_029721355.1. Classification (NCBI taxonomy): domain Eukaryota; kingdom Metazoa; phylum Mollusca; class Bivalvia; order Arcoida; family Arcidae; genus Tegillarca; species Tegillarca granosa. The sequence goes on from CM056610.1 coordinate 28,688,711, forward strand.
GTTCTAAAGCGAGTCATGGGAAAAACAGTTTAAAACCTTTTTAAAAAAATTCTTCAGCATTATCTTTTTTCTATATTGCATTGCTCATGTGTTATCTCCTATATAATAAATACTTAATTTTTTTTAAATGTTTGTATCAGATTTTTTGTTCTGCAATTGAGTTACACTTCTGCTAGGAATAAAATCTCTCGTCTTGGTTAGTTTTGGTTACATGTAAGCATTTAGTCTCTAATGAATTTATACTAACAAAACTAATTGTTACTTTTGATCAGTGAGACTTCAAATACAATTTTTAAGACCTAAAGGAAAATGAAGTCCCACTTGATAATTTATAAATAATTCACCAACAACTGAGTTAAACTTTGTTTTTAGAGATAGTTACAGAACACATTACAAATGTCCATCACATTTTTAGAACACATTATATATACTATAAATGTCTCTCACATTTCAGAACACATCATACATCATAAATCTTAGTCTACATTTTGTACTCAAATATAGATAGGGGTAAACCGGCATTCTGTAAATGCATTGTACAGTATTACTGCAGCTCAGACCACACTGTACAAGATCACCATTTACGTAGCTTTGGATTGAGATGAAGCATTGTCTTACAACTAGTTTAGCACTTATCTCAGTTACTAATAATTTCCCCTTCTCCAATATAATCCTGAAAACATGAAGCAGGATAACTAAAGTAGTATGCAGGATACACTTCTGTGACACCCAAAATGTCTATGGTCTGAAATTGAATAATCCTTTTGATAAATAGTAAGATTATCTGTAAAATATTTTCACTTCAGTAATATTTCATGTATTCGTAAACAACAATCCCTTAGACTTTCCTGGTGACAAAGCTTTCCAAATACTAATAAATTTTTAGACAATAATCCGAAAAGAACCTAAATTACTTGACAGGTAATTTGCATCAAAAAAAAGAGAGTTTGAAGAATGAATGCACATTATTACATCCCACATGGCTATTTTTAATTTCTGCATTTACCGATTTAATTATTATATATACAGTCACCATGAAAGTTTCGGCCCTTTCTGTAAAAAGTTTCATCACAACATTTTTTTCAATAGATCAACAAGTGTTCTTACTTGGGCCTCATCAGCCAGGTGGTAAGAACTTTGAACAAAAAAAACTGTCTGTGTTGCATATCTGTAAAAAGGAACAAACAATGCTGAAAACCAACTGTAAGAAACAAATTTTCTGTTGATGATCTGAAAACATAAAGAAATTATTTCTGCTGAATGAAAAAAGAGTAATTGACTGTCTGTTTTAATTCTTGAAAAAGAGAAAAGGGTTAAATATGGATCCCCCGGTAAAAAATTTAAAAAATTGTCTTTGTTGAACATCTGAAAAGGAAACAAACTCACTTTCAAACCATGTTGAATACCTGAAAAAGAAACAGTCTCTATGTTGAATAGGCTGAGAAGAAACAAATGTGTTTCAGGTTACCCTACCCTATTTTTCTAGGCCTACCCTAAAAAATATTTCAGCATTTTGGAACAAGCACTGTGAAATGTGTCCAGTATATAAACTTTTGTTAAAATATTTTTAAAAATAAAAAGGGTTCCCTCCCTACCTACCTATCTACCCTATTTTTACCAGGAATTTAACCTGAGACACACTTAATGTTCATTTTGGCCATACATTAAAAAAGAAACAAACTGTCTATATTGAATACCTAAAAAAAAGAAACAAACTGCCTATGCCAAATACCAAAAAAAAAAAAAAAGAAAAAAGAAAGTAATTGTATGTGTAATACATGAAAAAGAAAAAACTGTGTATTTTGAATACCTGAAAAAAGAAACAAACTGTCTATGCTGAATACCTAAAACAAGAAACAAACTGTCCCTGCCAAGTACCTAAAAAGAAACACACTGTCTATGCCAAATACCTAAAAAAGAAACAAACTGAAATCAGACAATAAAAAGTAAATTAAAACTGTTTCTTAAGATTATATGTCCGAAATTAAAGTTTTATACAAAGGAAGGTTGTTGTGGTAGTTAAGTAGTCTAATCTGTTGGTAAAGGTTTGTTCGTTACCGTAGTAATTAATGTCACATCAGCAATTTTTCAGCTATTCGCAAGAGAACAATGTCAGGAGTGTATGCAAGTATTTTAATGATTTCTCATTAGATCTTGGTGGAAAAAATACAAAGATGGATCTTCACCTAAGCAAATACATACAGCAAATGCTTTTGTTGTTGAACAAGTTTATGGTTCACTGAAATGGAGGAATTTTTAGTTTTCAAAATCATAGCAATTTGTTTTTGTGTTTCTTTGGACATCATCTTATTCAAACTGTCAAAAAGGCTTATTTCGTCAGGATAACAATCAATTGTTGAAACTGTAACCCAGTGCCCATATGTTTTGTTTCCTTCAAATAATATTTGAACCATTGGTCCCTTCATTTCTTTAAAATCAGAGGTTTGTGCCAAAACAGTTGGCTGAAAACCTGATATAGAAAATTGGTTCGACGAAAGATTTTGAAATGCCAATATAGCCCTGTCATCAATGCATTTACCATCTGTTATTTGCAGTCTAACATCATCAGCCAAGCAAAAAATGTCATTTTTTAACCAAGTATCTGTGTCCAAAACATTACAAATTTCATTATCAACAACAATGGTTTCCCTGACACATTCTTGTGAAGTAATATTATTTTCAATTTCCTTCATTACTTTTTGAATGCCTTTATTAAGATTACTTGCAACAAATGACATTTCAGATCCATTATCCATAGAATTTTTCTTTAACGTATTTAATTTCTTCAGATTAGTTTTGGATATTTTAGTTTTAACTTTTCTATCATCACTTTCAGAGATTTTTCTTTTAATAGATTTTTTGACTGATTTTTTATGCGAAAATTGTCAAAATGGTTTATTAGAACCTTTAGGTCTGCCTTTGCGTTGTTTAACAGTTAGCACATTTATTGCATTGCGCAAGTCATTGTCTTGTTTAGCATTTTCTGAGTTATTATCAAAGTTTAAGGGTTTCGTTTCTTCTGCTATCTCTTGCATTTTGTGAATTATTTGATTCAACCTGGGTATTAATTTTTGTACCAACAACAGATGTAGAATTTGAAAAAGAAATATTGCTTTGCCATGACTCTTTCAGCTTTTTTAAAAATTCAAGTTTCTCAAAGAACTCATCAGTACCACAAGTGGCTAAAAATGAACCAAATTCTTTCATTAAATCCATTGCTTTATTATATTTTGCTCTTTCTGTCAAAGATTTGGAGTTATCTGCCTAAGATGTTTGTTTGGTAAGAACCACGGGTACTGAATTATCTGATTTTGCCATAGGCTGTGAACTTTCAGTAAAATTTATTTTCCTTTTTGAGGGTATAAGTGTAGAAACAAATAAAATGTCACCAATGTGACTCCGACAAGCAAAAATGTGTTGACCTGGCAGTTTATAAATTTAATAAAATAAACAAGAACATGTATGCACATCTTTTCCTACATGATATAACTTTTTTTCATACTCCACATTAATTTTCTCTTCTGATTCAGAGCAAGTGATTTTATAATTTCTATTTGACTGTTTATCTAATGTAACAATATTTGGGAAAACATGATTCAGAAAGTTTTGAGATTATACTAATCTAGATAAGAACACTGTCAGATTCTACTTATCTGTACATGCTGTGTAGATAATTAATCCCGAGATTGCATATATGCCAGTTATGCAACACATCATTTACCGGTAATTAGAAATGATACTCTCAAAATTAACATGCATTTGGACTGGTCAGCTAAGACCGACTTTGGCGTGCATATCAAATTTAAGGATGAAAGAAACTTAGTACAGCACATGTTCATTAGTTATAAATGAGAGAGTTTTGAATGAGAGAGTCAGATAGGGATTACCTTCTGGACTGTGCAGAACGGGATTACCCACTGGAAGTAACTAATAGGGATCACCCATTAGCCGGAGAGAGTGAGCTTTACAGAATATCATTTGTGAACAATTTGTATACTAGTTTGTTTTACCACCCGAATAAAAGTTACCATTTAAAATACCACACCTTAGTGACATGTATAGTGTTACACAGAGACGACAACCCCATCGATTTGGCGCAAAGTTACCAGGACGAACCATACAGTTATCACGGACTAGACGATTTTTAGATGATCACGAACCTTTGTATATAAAAATGTTTATGAAAAAATGTTTTAATTGCGGAAACACACAACATTTAGTGAAAAATTGTTCCGAAAGAAAATCACAAAAGTTGAGGGACTCTAAAAGAATATCAAAGTTTATTGCCAAGAAAGAACAAGAACAATTAAAACTAAAAATGGAAAATTTATATGACAACCAAAGTGAAATGGAAAGTCAGTTTAAAAACACAATTAACAGTCTACTGGAGGAACTTGATGCAGTTTGGGCGGAAATAAATCATCTTAACCGAATGACCAACTGTATGCCAGAAAATTCACCTGCAGAATTATTGGAATCTCCAAAAAACTTACGTGCCAATTTGTTTGCTGGAATGACAATAGCTAAAATGACTGGATCCTATTATCAATTTGGAAACGTAGAAGACAACCTGCCGTACAAAAATTACGACTTCCTTGAAATAATTTTCGATAACATTGAACAATATGTATGTGATTTGTATAAATATGACGTGGAAAATTACAGACATTTTACTTTCGGGACCTTTTATTTACGTTTAAACGACTTTTCAGAAAGACTAAAATTAAATCATCTGAAAAATCAACTTTAAAAAGACTGCACAAAATGATTATTGAAAAAGGACCTCGCCAGATAATAAATGACATTCGAAGCAAATTCAAGGACTAAAATTCAATATTCTAATTTTTATAGATACAAAATTATTAATTATTTTTAAATTTTGGATGAAACTCAACCTAATATACAGTGTAAGTATTTAATTGTTTGGTAATGATGTTATTGAAAATTAGAAATCGCGTTTGAATTTAAATTTATATCTTGTATTTATATATCTTATTTTTGGAGGTGTTAGGTCACATTTGGTTACTTTAGGTTATTCTGTATTTTTGAAATATTTTTGTGTTAGTAAAGATTTTAAACAATCAGTTTATATTTCAGAAGCTTTTGTATGCAAAAGGAATATGCTTCCTTTAAATTAAAAAAAAAACAATCGGTAAACTCTATATAAAGTACGGTTATTTACGGCGAAACTTTTGATTTTCAGATGTGCTTAATGTTAGTTTGAATTTTTGGGGTAAATTTTAGTATATTTTTACAGCAAAACTATATTATATCGGAAAAGAGATATATTTTTGGTTAAGATAAAAGATTTAGAAAGAGTATTGTTTTTTTTCAATTATGGTTCATTATTGGTTTTTTCGTTAATAGTTGTGGTTTCTAAGTAATGGCAAACTATGTTTTTTCCTTTTCCTTTATTTTCTTGAAACAAAATGTCTTAATTGTTTTTGCAATCGGGAGATATTTAAGTAATCTATCTTCATTATATACATGTACTCCATTTTGTGTATAATCATTTTTACAAAGTTTTGAATTTATGTGTACACTTTTTTAGATTATAAGGTTTAAGTACTTTCAGTGTATGACACGTTTAATGTCCACTGGCGAAGCAACATTTGCATTTTTATGCCGTATTTTCAATGAAAGCAGCATATTGTGTCTGTACCGGTTTTTGTTTCAAATTAATGGGTCAATATATTTTATGAATTTTGTCAATGTCATTTTTTTCATATCTCATATTATTGTGTATGTTTTTCATATTTGGTATTTGTATTGTACAAATATTGCTTTATATCTGCCATTGTACATTTACTAGTATTTGAATTTTTTTAAAATGGACATGTGTTGTACAACTATTTTTGGAAAAAGGTTACATACAGGAAAACATGGTTCAGAAATTTTTTTTTTTTTTTTTTTTTTTTTGTTAAAATCTAAAATTATTCAATTTTATATTTAAAATAAGAAAGACATGTATGTAACAATATTTGGGAAAACACGATTCAGAAAGTTTTTGAGATTATACTAATCTAGATAAGAACAATGTCAGATTCTACTTATCTGTACATGCTGTGTGGATAATTAATCCCGAGATTGCATATATGCCAGTTATGCAACACCTCATGTACTGGTAATTAGAAACGATACTCCAAAATTGACATGCATTTGGACTGGTCAGCTAAGACCGAATTTGGCGTGCATATCAAATTTAAGGATGAAAGAAACTTAGTACAGCACATGTTCATTAGTTATAAATGAGAGAGTTTTGAATGAGAGAGTCAGATAGGGATTACCTTCTGGCCTGTGCAGAATGGGATTACCCACTGGAAGTAACCAATAGGGATCACCCATTAGCCAGAGAGAGTGAGCTTTACAGAATATCATTTGTGAACAGTTTATATACTTGTTTGTTTTACCACCCGAATAAAAGTTACCATTTAAAATACCATGCCTTAGTTATAGTGTTACACTAATTCACTTTTAATTAAATCATAAGCAGGTTTGACACACAAGTTTAAGATTGAGTTATGTAATGGACTAATATGGTTGTAATCAATTTTAGTTTTTAAATTTTTGAATTTTTGAATTTCATCATTGTTAGAGACTAAAGTTTTACTTACCAAACCAGGCCTTCTACACTCTTCTCTATTGGTCTGCATCTGTTTATTCCGCAGTTGCATTAACAAATTGCCTAAAAAGTTCTTACCCTCATTAAATCTGCCGGTGCCCCAACACCTGTCGGCAACATTGTGTAATAGCTGGCTACCTTGATACTCACGTAATTCTGTTACTTGGTCAAATTTGGCTTGTATTAAATGGACCATGAGACTTTTCTTCACCTGAAACCATGACCTTTGTTTGACAATAGTTTTAGCCAGCTTCTTTGCAGTGGCAGCTAATGGGGCATTGTATTTCTTCTCAGCCAAACAGATTTCGTTGCGGTAAAGTGCAGCCTCAGTCTGGTAAGCATGCTCAACACTTGAGTATAATCTGTTTCTGTACTTGATCCGACAAAGAAAAAAAAATGATAACACATTTAATGCACCTTTAAAATATATCTTATTCTGGGAGCTGGAAGAGGATGACTGCTGTTTTTTGGGTTTATCCCTTGCAGCATTATTTGAAATACTGCTTTATTTAACAGCATCCTCACAAGTGGAATATGGTACTGGTAATTCCTGTGTGGTATTATTGGAAACACCACATGTACCAAAAGCGTTATCACAAGTACTGTCTGGTACGGCTTTAACCTGGGCGGTATTTTTTTTTTTTTTGCTGATAGCATACAGGTATGTGGAGATGTTAAATTTCTCATTAGAGCATCCCTATATGGAGTAGGAACAGTTTTGTTTGAGTCATTGAGCATTACGTCACCAAAAATGCTGGAGACTGGTGTATTGGTCTTTTATCTCCCGTAAAAGAAATGTTTGTCTGAAATAAATTTTTAAGCAAAATGGTTTACTTGGGATTAGACATTCTGGTTGTGTGGTGGGTGACCTTGCTACAAATTCTGTATTCCTTAATTTTGTTGCAGTTTCAAAACTGGAAAATCTCAACCTGTGAATTTCCTTTTCGATTTTAGCCACAATGCTGGCAGTACCATTTCAGTTCAGGTGGAGTCCATCCCTACTTAACATGGGCTGAAGTTGACCATTTACCATGAAGTCTGGATGTCCTACATAACTCAGCCTTTGATATGACTGAGATATGAGGCGTAACTTTTGATTAACGGCAAGTGCCTTCCTGTAGACCATCGATAAGAATTTAACAGACTTGGCCTTCCCTGGAAAACGTGTCCACGTGGCAACAAACCAGAAATGACCACCCTACGCGTGGCGTTTACAGTCCAGATGTTCTGTACTAAATTTAGATACTGCCTCAAAACTTTAGATACAGAGTCATTCCATAAATTGTTTGCCCAAATGTGCAGCACAATCATGGTGTAGAAGGGCACCATCGTATGAATTTTCTCCCACATTTGCTCAATCCTAAAGCCTGAAAACGAAACAACATCAACATCTGTTCTTTTTAAGTGGCGTGAAAAGTACTTGGCTTGAGAGTGGCCAGTAATTTACACCTTGGACTTCATTTTCAATTGAAATAATATGCAAGAATAACTGAAAATAGCTGAATATAAATTAAATTAGTTTTAATAAAATGGAAAAATAAAAGAATATTATCTACAAGAGAAACAAAATATGATGAATTAATATTATCTACAAGAGAAACAAAATATAATGAATTAATATTATCTACAAGAGAAACAAAATATGATGAATTATGACTTTCAAAAAATGAAATGAAAAGGTCTAACTATAAATTTGTTATAAGTTACAAATTAAGAAAAACTCTAAAAAATAAAGAGAGCTGCAAATGAAATGAAACAGAATTAGTCTAAATGAAGTCTGAAATTGAGGAAATGTAATTATTACCCGATTATAAATGCAAAAGAAACTAGTTTTAATGTACTTAAATATTAAACAGTGAAATGAGATATACAATAATAAAAAACAATGGAAATGACAAACTCTGTTAAAATAAATTCTTTGTAGTTGAAATGTTAAGGTGCTAAAAGAAAACTGATTATTCCGTGAACTAATGTATTCTAACTTTAAATTAAAACCTTTCTTTTATTATTAATCTGAAAATGTATATCTACAAAAGAGAAAACAGAAGTATGAATATAAGGTGATTAAAAAACAAATCTTAACTAAACAGCTAAAGCTAGAACAAAACATATAAAATATTAGTTTGTGTAATTATATACACTGTGCTATCAATTTTTTTTAAAAAAAATAAATATATTTCCCAAAGACAAATCTGGTATTGAAAAATGTCAAAACCTATATTTGAACAATGACAAAATTTATCTTTTAAAATTTCTGCATAAATATCCAACACTAATAAATATGAAACATCCCTGCAACTAGTTGCAATGAAAAGAAACACTCATTATGAAGCTGCTACATATACAGGCTAATTTTTGTGCTAAAGCCATAAGTCTGATACAAATAACATGTAATTATGGGATTTTATCTGTTATTTGTTCTTTTTCATAGGAAAACAAAAAGCTTTTCATCAGATATAATAGACAAGTCCAGAAATAGACAAACAATCCCTTTCGTAATGGTTGTAAAAACAATATGTCAGAATTTGGAAGTGTATTTGTTGCATATTGTTGTCTCAATGTACCCCTCATTACAAAGAAAGCTGTCATGTATTTGTATCTCAATATACATAGAATAACTATCTGTAAATGTATTGTATACTAATATACATTTATGAAAAATAAATGAATAATCCCCCTCTTCTTGGAGTATAACATTTACACCTGTTTTCACAAAACCAATTTCATTGGTAATGTATAGAAATTGACAACATAAGATAAGATAAGATAAGATAATTTATTTATTATAGTCTAACCCCAAAACATAAATAAAATATACAGCCAATTAAAACTATTAAATACACAAATGTTTTGAGCCACTCTTTAAAAACTTTTACTAGGGTAAACATCTGTGCTATCAAACATATTGAGATCACTTTCAACAAATTTATAACGCACCCTAAAACTCAAGTTTTTAAAACGTTTACCACAAAACATATAAGCCCACTTAACAACTCTTTTGTTAAGTCTATTTATGTCCATTGCACACATACAAGACCAGTGGCCTCACATATCTACTTACTCAATTGATAGAGTTGTTATAATTTGATCTTACAAATAAACAGTCCATCTATGATTATAATTAACAGATTACCTGTTAGTTATGCAATAATTGTAGCAGGTGAATTCACAGTTTAGTTGCCAAATTACTTATCAAATTATACATAAAACTGCTGACTTAATTTTATATTTTTCACTGAATTTTTGCTTAACATCAAAACTTTGTTTTTTTTCACTTAACAAAGAAATACAATAACAAATTAATTTTTTAATTTATTAATAAAGTGATTAAAATTCGTCCTATAACTGGTTTCATCACAATGTTCCTTTATTTAGTCATTCATACCAATGCAAAAATCTCAATTTTTTTAAGTTCTTTTCTTTTACCTCTCTGGCACAGAGGTTAATGTCTATTCAATGTGCAGTTCATGCACCAGTTGTGTTAAGGGAATAATAATAGACTGAATAGTTATTGATGTCATCCGAGTGGGTAAAGCATTTCATGTGGGGCATTTTTCTGTTTACTTGCTGCAGGTCAGTAGTTTTCTCTGGGTACTCCAGTTTCCTCAACTATTTTCCAAACTGACCATCTCTGTATAAGTGAAATAACCTGGAGTGGGATATAAAAAACAATAACCCTAACCCTACCACAGAGACAGACCAAAAATAAATGTATGCAAATAGAGATTTTTATAATAATAGGTGACATCCAGAGGTGATATAATAACATATCTTAAAAAAAAGTATGTAAGAAATAAACTCCAACTATAGGCTTAACATGGTTGCAGACATTTAAATTTTAAATAGTTTTTTTTTTTTTTTTTTTTTTTTTTTTTTTTTTTTGTAATTAATTTCATTAAAAAATCAAGAAATTTAGTTTTTTGAGCAACTCCCAAATCAGCTTGTATTTTGTTTTATTGAATTATCAACTATCAATTGAATAAGCAGATTTAATTGTTACATAAATAAAAGGTAAATAGTCGGTCAGATATATCAATTCAGTAAAGTGTAAAGTCAGATATATATACTCTAAATATGGTGTTATTGACTTATATTTGATATTCTATTTTCTTGTTAATTTAGAATTTTCTCTTCCTTTTGTTAATTTGTACATTGAATGTATGTATTTAATTTAATGCTAATGCTAACTTTTTGATATTCTGTAATATATTTTTTAATTTTGAATTTTATTACTCTTTTGAATATATAAAACTTCGTTCAGTGCATGTATTTTATGTAATGCTATAAGATGTTGCTTTGAACAATCTTTAAATTGATAAAGATTATTATAATTGATCTTGGACATAAGATATTTTAATATTTATGAACTAATTGTCCTCTTCTAAATTAGTTGAAAAATTCTGATGTGATGTTACACATTAACCATCTTTTTTATGTTTAAATTAATACTATGATTTTTATAGATACTTTTCGCAGTATTTGGTTGGCCCTTATGTAAATAATTGTCATTATATTATTTTCTTATCACATGGCCTCAGCCAGCAGCAACACTAGCTACAAATTTCTTGTTACCAGCAGGATTCAGATGTACACCATCAAGAAAATGATTCTTTGATGGAAATCGTCGATGCTGCCATACAAGAATGTCTTCATCTCTTAAGATTTCTTCCAAAATTTTGTTCACCAGTTTTTTTTTTTTTTTTTGTTGGTCATATTTACTGATGGACATAGTTGGGTTCTTCCTAAATTTTCTCCTTGGGAAAAGTGTGTCTACTACAACTTTGGCCCCATTCTGTTTAAAAAACTTTGTCAATTGTTTTATATCTTCTGCTATCTGATGGGCATTGGAATCAGGAGATATGTCATTGCCCCTGTCTGTAAATAAACATATCTGTACTTCTTGAATGAAGAATTTCTGCATGCTCTTCGAAGCAAGTTTATTGTTCTTCCGCTACTCAACCCTATCATCTCTACTCGAAATTTCAGATGGAATTTAACCTATTTTTGCTGCATATATCTATAAAGATGATTTATAAATCTATGGCCATAAATCAATATTTTCTTGTTGTCGTCCATTATGATGATTTTTTCTGGTTTGCCAGTTGGATTTTCAAGCTCAGTATTTAAAGACACCATGCCTTTGACATGAGTTACTCATGTCATATATAATAAGTCATGACAAATCTTTGTTGACACAATGCAACAACTAATATGATTACAAGTATCATAAGAAGTTTTGTAAAATATATAATAATCAAACACATTGTACAGATGTTCTGTTGTATAGGGTCTTTTTAAAACAACTTCAATAATTAATGTTGTGTTTGTTCTGCATTCTAAAGACAACTTTTAGCTTGCTAAGACAATACATAATACTGATGATGTTCTTATAAGAATTAATATTCTAAATAAACAATAGGAACATAATTATAAAATGAAAAGGAATTAAATATTTAATGTTTTTCCTACACTGCTACATTGCTATTGTTTAGGAATTAATCACTTCATATTTTTGTAATTTTTTCAGTATTTTTTTTCAACTGTTTTAAGGACAAGAATTGGGATGCAAACATGGTAGTTGTTCGAAACACATTAATTAAGCAAAAAATAATTATTGTATCAGATAAAAAAATGAATTTATAAATAAATATATAAAAATTAAGAATCTAGGAAAAAGTCATAAAAAAAGTCAAAGGAAAAAAGTCATCGGAAAAAATCATATACAGCATTTAATTGGAATTACAGATATTTTTTCATTTATTATATTGATATTGGGTTATAACTGATAAAATTTCAATAATAATTTAACAAACTTGCCCTTAGATCAAAACAAGTGTGGACTTAACTTTGTTATGGTTATTATGATAAGAGAAATATTTAAGTAAGAAACATAAAATAGGAGAAAATATTCATTTCAGGTCATTTTATTACAAAATCGAAGAAAATTTTGAAGAGATTTATAAAATTTAAGTTTTATCCTCAAAAACAGCTTAAGTTTGGGCTTCAGTCTAAATTCGCACATTTTATCAATAGTTGAAAAAATTATAACTTTGGTAAACATTGTTTAAAAATATATCATTCGCAATGAGTAAAGAGCTCGTGTTTATCAATATGTGTTACAGACCAAGCTTAAGTTAAACCACAAGCTTTTTCAGTTTCCTGTACTATTAAAACATTTGTGCATAAGTTATTTTTTTCAAAATAAAAACACAATAAAATAATTAAATAATAATACATGTTAAAGAGCAAGCTTAAGTTAAACCACAAACTTCTTCAGTTTCCTGTACTATCAAAACATTTTGTGTATATGTTTTTTTCAAAACAAATTTTTTTTCTTATGACTGTTTTTCCTGTTGCCCCCCCCCCCCTCACACACACACATTCAAAAAACTGCTAATATAAAGAAACTCAGAAAAATTTGGTATATACATGCCCATGTATGGATCAATATTGGTGCTGGAAATTATAAAGGCAAATTTCCTTTTTCTTTGTATATTGTAGTCTAAGGATGATTTATTAGGTGTGATTTGATATATGAAACTAAAAAATATATTTTAATCTATGAAAACATTAAGTAGAACAGGTTTGAGACAATTTCACTATAAAATTTAACTGAATTTGTAAATGTTCAATTCTTTCTTGAAATCATGAAACTTGAGAGCAAACTCTTTTGAATAAATGAATGGCAACATTTAATACAAGTTTTCTTAGCACATCCTTAATACTGGTTAATATTTAAAAAAAAATTAAGAATCATGCATCATATGTATATGAAAAGCAATCTCTATCTTTTGCGAAATAACTTGATTTGTATTGTATTGTATTGTTGGCAAAAATACCGCAAAAAGTATTGTTGTGCCCCTACTTATGTGATGCAATGGCAAACTTTACAATTACAGATGTGAATCTATTGGGCAAATCTAGATTAAAAATCATGCAGTTCACTATTTTTCTTCTAAATGTCCAGGTTAAAATACTACATGGAACAGTGCCAAGTTTATTACCTGTAGGTCATGTGCCCTAATCATGTAATTGAATTAACATGTTTATTAATCAATACAATTTGCTTATGTCATTCTGTAAGGAAGATGTAACTTAAGTTACTAAACCTGTCTCTATAATTTGGCATATCATTTCTGTTTATAGTTGTGATCCCTATATTGGTACCAAAATGTTAAAAAATTTAAATTTAAATTCAGTTGCTCATAAACTAAAAAAAATATTGTATCAAATCCAAATTAGGAAGATGAATACAGATTTTGTTACATAATACAAATTATGTCATAAGATCCTCAAATTACCTGTAGGCAATGTTTGAATAATACTTTATTGATCAATTTTTTTCCCTTTGTGGAATTTGGTTTATTTACATTAATTTTTCATACATCTAAATACCTCTGGGTGTGAAAAGAGGCCCATGGGCCTTAACGCTCACCTGAAGATATGTCCAATATTGTTTGCAAAGTGCAGTAGACCATATATTACGTACAGAAACTTTAAAAGTTTTCTCAAGTTAAGAACTCCCACAAAACTTAATCGGAAATATATCCACTCACATTTCATTCATAAGTAGCTTATATAATATGCATGAAGTAACTGTAGTGCAATGAATAATTTCCAAATCATTAATCAATCTTAGTATACTAATGCAGCTATGTCCTTGACCTTTCAACTTATATGACCTTGAACCATATATGATTGTCATGTCAATACCTATTATATTCTAATATACATGCCTATGCATGAAATTAATAGCTTTTAAGATAATTAACAATCTAAGTATTCCTATGTTGATATGACCTTGACCTTTGAGCATATAACCTTGAACCATATATCACAATGACCGTTGTTGTAATACCTACAATATTCTAATATACATGCCTATACAAAAAGTTATTAGTTTTCAAGATAATCAGTAATTTAAGTCTTCTTTTGCAGCTGTGATCTTGACCTTTACATATATGACCTTGAACCATATATCAAAATGATCATTGTCACAATACCTACAGTATTCTAATATGCATGCCTATACAAAAAGTTGTTAGTATTTAAGATAATTAGCAATTTAAGTCTTCTTTTAAAGCTGTGACCTTGACCTTTCAACATATGATCTTGTACCATATATTATAATGATCATTATCGCAATACCTACAATATTCTAATATACATGCCTATACAAAAAATTAATAGTTTTCAAGATAATTAGCAATTTAAGTCTTCTTTTGCAGCTATGACCTTGACCTTTACATATATGACCTTGAACCATATATCGAAATGATCGTCATGTCAATACCTACAATATTCTAATATACATGCCTATACAAAATGTTATTAGTTTTCAAGATAATTAGCAATATAAGTCTTCTTTTGCTGCTATGACCTTGACCTTTCAATATATGACCTTGTACCATACATCATAATGATCGTTATTGCAATACCTACAATATTCTTATATACATGCCTAAACAAAAAACTAATAGTTTTCAGGATAATTAGCAATTTAAGTCTTTTTTGCAGCTGTGACCTTGACCTTTCAACATATGACCTTGAAACATGTATCAAAATGATCGTTGTCGCAATATCTACAATATTCTAATATACATGCCTATACAAAAAGTTAATAGTTTTCAAGATAATTAGCAATTTAAGTCTTCTTTTGCAGCTGTGACCTTGTCCTTTCAACATATGACCTTGATCCATATATCAAAATGATCGTCATGTCAATATCTACAACATTCTAATATACATGCCTATACAAAATGTTATTAGTTTTCAAGATAATTAGCAATGTAAGTCTTCTTTTGCTGCTATGACCTTGACCTTTCAATATATGACCTTGTACCATACATCATAATGATCGTTATTGCAATACCTACAATATTCTTATATACATGCCTAAACAAAAAACTAATAGTTTTCAGGATAATTAGCAATTTAAGTCTTTTTTGCAGCTGTGACCTTGACCTTTCAACATATGACCTTGAAACATGTATCAAAATGATCGTTGTCGCAATATCTACAATATTCTAATATACATGCCTATACAAAAAGTTAATAGTTTTCAAGATAATTAGCAATTTAAGTCTTCTTTTGCAGCTGTGACCTTGTCCTTTCAACATATGACCTTGATCCATATATCAAAATGATCGTCATGTCAATATCTACAACATTCTAATATACATGCCTATACATAAAGTTAATAGTTTTCAAGATATAGTGACAAATATATAATTTTTAGCAATTTCCCCACTCAGTGCCTTACAATTTCCCCATTTTGAGCCCCATGGCTACCATTTGTGCAAATCTGAAAAAAAGATTACCTAAGGATGTTATAATTGAAATAACTAAGGTAAATCTCTTGTAGATTCAGAGGAGAAGATTTTCTTTTCCCCCTTATTGGGCCCCAAGGGGACATAACTCCTTCATTTGTGCAAATCTGAAAGGGCTTTTCCAAGTTTCATTAAATGTGGCACAGTGGTTTTTGGAGGAGAAGATTAAAATGTAAAAAGTTAACGTACGACGCACGACGGACGACGCACGACAGACGACGGACGGTGAACCATCGCAATAGCTCATCTGATACATTTAGAAAAAAAAAATTTGACAAAAAGTTAATTTCTACTCTCTGTACTATGGCAATATAATATATTTACACATTCACACAATTCAATATAGATACAGCTATTTTTCGGTACCAATGGCATACCAAATAAAAAGCCTAGTAATCGAACCTAGGCCACCTTGGTGAGAGGCGAGTGACTAATTGACTGCAGCTCAAATATAAATAGAGTAATTTGCAATGTCAGACATAAGGTTTGTCAGAGAAACTTCGATTACAATCTGCAGAAAACTCTTGAGTTTATTGTTGATCTGAAGCTTCCACAAAATTCTTTCATCAAATTTTAAGTGGGTCAAGATCATATTAAATTGTTTACTCATATGTGCATATGACCTGGGCTGTTACAGTTGGCATAAGTCAGAAAATAATGTGGTTAATAGAGGCTTGATTTTCAGGCCTTTACCATCTCATGTATCAGTATTATATATTATGTAAATAAATAAATATATAATAATATAAAGAAAAGAATTGATAAAAAAATCTTATATTACAAAATGACACAATGAAGTAACATGTAGTTGTCTACTCATATCATTCTTACACTCACGCATTTCATGTCATTTATTCATACATTATACGCAAGTAAAAAAAAAACAATAAATAAATAAAAATCCAGCTTAATATGTCACAAGATCGACCCCAAATGCCTCATATATAACATAGTTCAGCGTGAGGGGCGGATGGGGGGGTGAGGGGTATGCCACGCTGTTCCCTAAGCTCCAAGATCAATTAAGATATATGCACTTTTTCGTTAAAATTATAAATATTTGGATTTATATGTTGCTGGAGTGTTGATAGTCTTCCAGAGACCGAATATTATCAGAACAGTATTATCCGAATTGCGAATCCACGTTGTTAAAATGTCCAGCGTACTACTTTAGTGCACTACTTTACTTGGTAGAAAGGAGAAAATGTATTAGTACGCCTTCATTATGGCTGTGCTATGACAAAACATAGTCCTCCCTCAATTTTGTTAATTATCTCAATTAATACAATAAGTGGATAAATAATTACGTAGATATATAAAGTATGCAAAGTTAAACAATTATTAAAACCAACAGCGAAATATATCTCTATAATAGCAAAAACGTAATACGTGGCAATAGTGTTTTGACTATTACCAAGTACTTGGCAATAGCCACTCCGTAATTTTAAACATGAAAGCAGTTAAAAATTATAAATTTGAAAATACACTTGTCCTAATTATTTATACGATTCACAGTATTTATTAACCAATAAAGGCAAATATTACTTAATTCAATAAAGTTAAAAGAAATGACTATATATAATTAATTTGTATTATGATTTGACAATAATTATCTTTCGTTTCATTCTTATTTTTTAAAGTTAATAATAATAATAATAATAATAATAATAATAATAATAATAATAATAATAATAATAATAAAAGTTTATGTAAACCTTGTCAGCACAAGCTATATGTCCAAATCGATATGCGATAATTATTATAATCACAATATTTGAAATCATTCCGATTGGTATTCAAAACAAAGTCAAAAATGAATGAATGAAACTTAAACAAACTTAACAAAACAAATTATAACCAAGCCAATTTATCATTATCGGCTAATGTTTTCGCTCTCTGGAGAGAGAGAGAGAGAGAGAGAGAGAGAGAGAGAGAGAGAGAGAGAGAGAGAGAGAATTGAATAGCAATTATGGTTGTTCATTGTAAACAATTTCCTTCCATCAAATATACAAGTGTGAAAATTTTCAAGGTATTTTGAGAAAATGAAAAACTTTGATGTATAGAAAGTCGGGATAAGTGTGTAAATTAGACCATGTCAAGGTGTGGATAGGCACAGGTATCTAAAATACCTGTGTATATTCACCCGTCGGTATACATGTTAATTAAAGATTAATGGTTGTATCTTTTCCCAGTGACGGTCTTGTATACTTTAACCGTTTTTAGCATGTAATATATGTTCAATTCCATAGCCCTATTACCGGAGCAAGTGTCAAAATTAAGTCAACATAGAACTCATCTCTGATTGCAAAAACCGTCAGAGCTTTGCACTTAAATTTAAATGACAAGTAAAGAAAATAAAAATAAAATAGATTTAATAACATATGACCATTTTACGTAAAACAATTGATGTATTTAATTGAAACACTAGACATTTAATAGATAAATGATAGTTGCAGCCATGTTGTTTAAAACCGTGAACTTCCCGGAAGTGGTAGCCCTCTAGCGGTTCAGGGGCCGTAACTCGATAGTGTCATCGGCCCATTACAGACTCGATTGGGATCAAAAGCTTTATGTGTTAAATACACAAAGGGATAATACTTTAAAGTATGTTTAATGTTTACATATAATACACATGTACAATTGTTTTACCACTGTCGTGGTTTTAAAATGTCGGCTCACACAGACAGAACAGAATGGCTCGGAATGAATGTAAAATTGCCTTTACATTCAAAAGGTAACCTGTAAAAAATGTAACACTGTATCTATAGTTATTGCTTTGAGATTTCTGTACCATGCAGCCACTTCAGGCAAACAGAATTACTCTCATCTGTAAGCCAAGATTTGAAATCTCTCGAGCATAAAGGCATTGTAAAAATAATATAAAACAATTTCTTATGTCAAAAGCATTTTGTGTTTGTAGTAAATATGAAAAATTGTATTTTCATTTCGCGTTGGTATTTTAGGCGGAATTTTTGGCAATCACGTGACTATATTGGTTTTAATAATTAAACTTTTGTATAATATCTATACAAAAGTTTACTTTAATT
>CM056610.1:28707805-28757738 GCA_029721355.1 Tegillarca granosa
TTGATATCGTGTATTTAATTCTTATTTTTGGAGGTGTTAGGTCACATTTGGTTACTTGAGGTTATTCTGTATTTTTGAAATATTTTTATCAAAATTTTTTGTGTTAGTACAGATTTTAAACAATCATTTTATATTTCAGAAGCTTTTGTATGCAAAAGGAATATGCTTCTTTTAAATTAAAAAAAAACAATCGGGTAAACTTATATAAAAGTACGGTTATTTACGGCGAAACTTTTGATTTTCAGATGTGCTTAATGTTAGTTTGAATTTTTGGGGTAAATTTTAGTATATTTTTACAGCAAAACTATATTATATCGGAAAGAGATATTTTGGTTAATATAAAAGATTTAGAAAAGTATTGTTTTTTTTTTCATTATGGTTCATTATTGGTTTTTTCGTTAATAGTTGTGGTTTCTAAGTAATGGCAAAACTATGTTTTTTCCTTTTCCTTTATTTTCTTGAAACAAATGTCTTAATTGTTTTTGCAATCGGGAGATATTTAAGTTATCTATCTTCATTATATACATGTACTCCATTTTGTGTATAATCATTTTTACAAAGTTTGAATTTATGTGTACACTTCTTTAGATTATAAGGTTTAAGTACTTTCAGTGTTTGACACGTTTAATGTCCACTGGCGAAGAACATTTGCATTTTTATGCCGTATTTTCAATGAAAGCAGCATATTGTGTCTGTACCGTTTTTGTTTTAAATTAATGGGTCAATATATTTTATGAATTTTGTCAATGTCATTTTTTTCATATCTCATATTATTGTGTATGTTTTGTCATATTGGTAATTTGTTTGTACAAATATTGCTTTATATCGGCCATTGTTACCTTTCTAGTATGTGGAATTTTTTAAAATGGACATGTGTTGTACAACTATTTTTGGAAAAAGGGTTACATACAGGAAAACATGGTTCAGAAATTTTGGTTTTTTTTTTTTGTTAAAATCTAAAATTATTCAATTTTATATTTTAAAATAAGAAAGACACGTATGTAACAATATTTGGGAAAACACGATTCAGAAAGTTTTGAGATTATACTAATCTAGATAAGAACATAGTCAGATTCTACTTATCTGTACATGCTGTGTGGATAATTAATCCCGAGACTGCATATAATGCCAGTTATGCAACACATCATGTACTGGTAATTAGAAACGATACTCTAAAATTGACATGCATTTGGACTGGTCAGCTAAGACCGACTTTGGCGTGCATATCAAATTTAAGGATGAAAGAAACTTAGTACAGCAAATGTTCATTAGTTATAAATGAGAGAGTTTTGAATGAGAGAGTCAGATAGGGATTACCTTCTGGACTGTGCAGAACGGGATTACCCGACTGGAAGTAACTAATAGGGATCACCCATTAGCCGGAGAGAGTGAGCTTTACAGAATATCATTTGTGAACAATTTGTATACTAGTTTGTTTTACCACCCGAATAAAAGTTACCATTTAAAATACCACGCCTTAGTTACATGTATAGTGTTACACAGAGACGACAACCCCATCGATTTGGCGCAAAGTTACCAGGACGAACCATACAGTTATCACGGACTAGACGATTTTTAGATGATCACGAACCTTTGTATATAAAAATGTTTATGAAGAAATGTTTTAATTGCGGAAACACACAACATTTAGTGAAAAATTGTTCCCAAAGAAAATCACAAAAGTTGAGGGACTCTAAAAGAATATCAAAGTTTATTGCCAAGAAAGAACAAGAACAATTAAAAATAAAAATGGAAAATTTATATGACAACCAAAGTGAAATGGAAAGTCAGTTTAAAAACACGATTAACAGTCTACTGGAGGAACTTGATGCAGTTTGGGCGGAAATAAATCATCTTAACCGAATGACCAACTGTATGCCAGAAAATTCACCTGCAGAATTATTGAAATCTCCAAAAAACGAACGTGCCAATTTGTTTGCTGGAATGACAATAGCTAAAATGACTGGATCCTATTATCAATTTGGAAACGTAGAAGACAACCTGCCGTACAAAAATTACGACTTCCTTGAAATAACTTTCGATAACATTGAACAATATGTATGTGATTTGTATAAATATGACGTGGAAAATTACAGACATTTTACTTTCGGGACCTTTTATTTACGTTTAAACGACATTTCAGAAAGACTAAAATTAAATCATCTGAAAAATCAACTTTAAAAAGACTGCACAAAATGATTATGGAAAAAGGACCTCGCCAGATAATAAATGACATTCGAAGCAAATTACAAGGACTAAAATTCAATATTCTAATTTTTATAGATACAAAATTGTTAATTATTTTTAAATTTTGGATGAAACTCAACCTAATATACAGTGTAAGTATTTAATTGTTTAGTAATGATGTTATTGAAAATTAGAAATCGCGTTTGAATTTGAATTTATATCTTGTATTTATATATCTTATTTTTGGAGGTGTTAAGTCACATTTGGTTACTTTAGGTTATTCTGTATTTTTGAAATATTTTATATCAAAATTTTTGTGTTAGTACAGATTTTAAACAATCAGTTTATATTTCAGAAGCTTTTGTATGCAAAAGGAATATGCTTCTTTTAAATTAAAAAAAAACAATCGGTAAACTCTATATAAAGTACGGTTATTTACGGCGAAACTTTTGATTTTCAGATGTGCTTAATGTTAGTTTGAATTTTTGGGGTAAATTTTAGTATATTTTTACAGCAAAACTATATTATATCGGAAAAGAGATATATTTTTGGTTAATATAAAAGATTTAGAAAGAGTATTGTTTTTTTTTTCAATTATGGTTCATTATTGGTTTTTTCGTTAATAGTTGTGGTTTCTAAGTAATGGCAAACTATGTTTTTTCCTTTTCCTTTATTTTCTTGAAACAAAATGTCTTAATTGTTTTTGCAATCGGGAGATATTTAAGTTATCTATCTTCATTATATACATGTACTCCATTTTGTGTATAATCATTTTTACAAAGTTTTGAATTTATGTGTACACTTCTTTAGATTATAAGGTTTAAGTACTTTCAGTGTTTGACACGTTTAATGTCCACTGGCGAAGCAACATTTGCATTTTTATGCCGTATTTTCAATGAAAGCAGCATATTGTGTCTGTACCGTTTTTTGTTTTAAATTAATGGGTCAATATATTTTATGAATTTTGTCAATGTCATTTTTTTCATATCTCATATTATTGTGTATGTTTTTCATATTTGGTATTTGTATTGTACAAATATTGCTTTATATCTGCCATTGTACATTTACTAGTATTTGAATTTTTTTAAAATGGACATGTGTTGTACAACTATTTTTGGAAAAAGGTTACATACAGGAAAACATGGTTCAGAAATTTTTGGTTTTTTTTTTTTGTTAAAATCTAAAATTATTCAATTTTATATTTTAAATAAGAAAGACACGTATGTAACAATATTTGGGAAAACACGATTCAGAAAGTTTTTGAGATTATACTAATCTAGATAAGAACAATGTCAGATTCTACTTATCTGTACATGCTGTGTGGATAATTAATCCCGAGACTGCATAAATGCCAGTTATGCAACACATCATGTACTGGTAATTAGAAACGATACTCTAAAATTGACATGCATTTGGACTGGTCAGCTAAGACCGACTTTGGCGTGCATATCAAATTTAAGGATGAAAGAAACTTAGTACAGCAAATGTTCATTAGTTATAAATGAGAGAGTTTTGAATGAGAGAGTCAGATAGGGATTACCTTCTGGACTGTGCAGAACGGGATTACCCACTGGAAGTAACTAATAGGGATCACCCATTAGCCGGAGAGAGTGAGCTTTACAGAATATCATTTGTGAACAATTTGTATACTAGTTTGTTTTACCACCCGAATAAAAGTTACCATTTAAAATACCACGCCTTAGTTACATGTATAGTGTTACACAGAGACGACAACCCCATCGATTTGGCGCAAAGTTACCAGGACGAACCATACAGTTATCACGGACTAGACGATTTTTAGATGATCACGAACCTTTGTATATAAAAATGTTTATGAAGAAATGTTTTAATTGCGGAAACACACAACATTTAGTGAAAAATTGTTCCCAAAGAAAATCACAAAAGTTGAGGGACTCTAAAAGAATATCAAAGTTTATTGCCAAGAAAGAACAAGAACAATTAAAAATAAAAATGGAAAATTTATATGACAACCAAAGTGAAATGGAAAGTCAGTTTAAAAACACGATTAACAGTCTACTGGAGGAACTTGATGCAGTTTGGGCGGAAATAAATCATCTTAACCGAATGACCAACTGTATGCCAGAAAATTCACCTGCAGAATTATTGAAATCTCCAAAAAACGAACGTGCCAATTTGTTTGCTGGAATGACAATAGCTAAAATGACTGGATCCTATTATCAATTTGGAAACGTAGAAGACAACCTGCCGTACAAAAATTACGACTTCCTTGAAATAACTTTCGATAACATTGAACAATATGTATGTGATTTGTATAAATATGACGTGGAAAATTACAGACATTTTACTTTCGGGACCTTTTATTTACGTTTAAACGACATTTCAGAAAGACTAAAATTAAATCATCTGAAAAATCAACTTTAAAAAGACTGCACAAAATGATTATGGAAAAAGGACCTCGCCAGATAATAAATGACATTCGAAGCAAATTCAAGGACTAAAATTCAATATTCTAATTTTTATAGATACAAAATTGTTAATTATTTTTAAATTTTGGATGAAACTCAACCTAATATACAGTGTAAGTATTTAATTGTTTAGTAATGATGTTATTGAAAATTAGAAATCGCGTTTGAATTTGAATTTATATCTTGTATTTATATATCTTATTTTTGGAGGTGTTAGGTCACATTTTGTTACTTTAGGTTATTCTGTATTTTTGAAATATTTTATATCAAAATTTTTGTGTTAGTACAGATTTTAAACAATCAGTTTATATTTCAGAAGCTTTTGTATGCAAAAGGAATATGCTTCTTTTAAATTAAAAAAAAACAATCGGTAAACTCTATATAAAGTACGGTTATTTACGGCGAAACTTTTGATTTTCAGATGTGCTTAATGTTAGTTTGAATTTTTGGGGTAAATTTTAGTATATTTTTACAGCAAAACTATATTATATCGGAAAAGAGATATATTTTTGGTTAATATAAAAGATTTAGAAAGAGTATTGTTTTTTTTTTTCAATTATGGTTCATTATTGGTTTTTTCGTTAATAGTTGTGGTTTCTAAGTAATGGCAAACTATGTTTTTTCCTTTTCCTTTATTTTCTTGAAACAAAATGTCTTAATTGTTTTTGCAATCGGGAGATATTTAAGTTATCTATCTTCATTATATACATGTACTCCATTTTGTGTATAATCATTTTTACAAAGTTTTGAATTTATGTGTACACTTCTTTAGATTATAAGGTTTAAGTACTTTCAGTGTTTGACACGTTTAATGTCCACTGGCGAAGCAACATTTGCATTTTTATGCCGTATTTTCAATGAAAGCAGCATATTGTGTCTGTACCGTTTTTTGTTTTAAATTAATGGGTCAATATATTTTATGAATTTTGTCAATGTCATTTTTTTCATATCTCATATTATTGTGTATGTTTTTCATATTTGGTATTTGTATTGTACAAATATTGCTTTATATCTGCCATTGTACATTTACTAGTATTTGAATTTTTTTAAAATGGACATGTGTTGTACAACTATTTTTGGAAAAAGGTTACATACAGGAAAACATGGTTCAGAAATTTTTGGTTTTTTTTTTTTTGTTAAAATCTAAAATTATTCAATTTTATATTTTAAATAAGAAAGACACGTATGTAACAATATTTGGGAAAACACGATTCAGAAAGTTTTTGAGATTATACTAATCTAGATAAGAACAATGTCAGATTCTACTTATCTGTACATGCTGTGTGGATAATTAATCCCGAGACTGCATAAATGCCAGTTATGCAACACATCATGTACTGGTAATTAGAAACGATACTCTAAAATTGACATGCATTTGGACTGGTCAGCTAAGACCGACTTTGGCGTGCATATCAAATTTAAGGATGAAAGAAACTTAGTACAGCAAATGTTCATTAGTTATAAATGAGAGAGTTTTGAATGAGAGAGTCAGATAGGGATTACCTTCTGGACTGTGCAGAACGGGATTACCCACTGGAAGTAACTAATAGGGATCACCCATTAGCCGGAGAGAGTGAGCTTTACAGAATATCATTTGTGAACAATTTGTATACTAGTTTGTTTTACCACCCGAATAAAAGTTACCATTTAAAATACCACGCCTTAGTTACATGTATAGTGTTACACAGAGACGACAACCCCATCGATTTGGCGCAAAGTTACCAGGACGAACCATACAGTTATCACGGACTAGACGATTTTTAGATGATCACGAACCTTTGTATATAAAAATGTTTATGAAGAAATGTTTTAATTGCGGAAACACACAACATTTAGTGAAAAATTGTTCCCAAAGAAAATCACAAAAGTTGAGGGACTCTAAAAGAATATCAAAGTTTATTGCCAAGAAAGAACAAGAACAATTAAAAATAAAAATGGAAAATTTATATGACAACCAAAGTGAAATGGAAAGTCAGTTTAAAAACACGATTAACAGTCTACTGGAGGAACTTGATGCAGTTTGGGCGGAAATAAATCATCTTAACCGAATGACCAACTGTATGCCAGAAAATTCACCTGCAGAATTATTGAAATCTCCAAAAAACGAACGTGCCAATTTGTTTGCTGGAATGACAATAGCTAAAATGACTGGATCCTATTATCAATTTGGAAACGTAGAAGACAACCTGCCGTACAAAAATTACGACTTCCTTGAAATAACTTTCGATAACATTGAACAATATGTATGTGATTTGTATAAATATGACGTGGAAAATTACAGACATTTTACTTTCGGGACCTTTTATTTACGTTTAAACGACATTTCAGAAAGACTAAAATTAAATCATCTGAAAAATCAACTTTAAAAAGACTGCACAAAATGATTATGGAAAAAGGACCTCGCCAGATAATAAATGACATTCGAAGCAAATTCAAGGACTAAAATTCAATATTCTAATTTTTATAGATACAAAATTGTTAATTATTTTTAAATTTTGGATGAAACTCAACCTAATATACAGTGTAAGTATTTAATTGTTTAGTAATGATGTTATTGAAAATTAGAAATCGCGTTTGAATTTGAATTTATATCTTGTATTTATATATCTTATTTTTGGAGGTGTTAGGTCACATTTTGTTACTTTAGGTTATTCTGTATTTTTGAAATATTTTATATCAAAATTTTTGTGTTAGTACAGATTTTAAACAATCAGTTTATATTTCAGAAGCTTTTGTATGCAAAAGGAATATGCTTCTTTTAAATTAAAAAAAAACAATCGGTAAACTCTATATAAAGTACGGTTATTTACGGCGAAACTTTTGATTTTCAGATGTGCTTAATGTTAGTTTGAATTTTTGGGGTAAATTTTAGTATATTTTTACAGCAAAACTATATTATATCGGAAAAGAGATATATTTTTGGTTAATATAAAAGATTTAGAAAGAGTATTGTTTTTTTTTTTTCAATTATGGTTCATTATTGGTTTTTTCGTTAATAGTTGTGGTTTCTAAGTAATGGCAAACTATGTTTTTTCCTTTTCCTTTATTTTCTTGAAACAAAATGTCTTAATTGTTTTTGCAATCGGGAGATATTTAAGTTATCTATCTTCATTATATACATGTACTCCATTTTGTGTATAATCATTTTTACAAAGTTTTGAATTTATGTGTACACTTCTTTAGATTATAAGGTTTAAGTACTTTCAGTGTTTGACACGTTTAATGTCCACTGGCGAAGCAACATTTGCATTTTTATGCCGTATTTTCAATGAAAGCAGCATATTGTGTCTGTACCGTTTTTTGTTTTAAATTAATGGGTCAATATATTTTATGAATTTTGTCAATGTCATTTTTTTCATATCTCATATTATTGTGTATGTTTTTCATATTTGGTATTTGTATTGTACAAATATTGCTTTATATCTGCCATTGTACATTTACTAGTATTTGAATTTTTTTAAAATGGACATGTGTTGTACAACTATTTTTGGAAAAAGGTTACATACAGGAAAACATGGTTCAGAAATTTTTGGTTTTTTTTTTTTTGTTAAAATCTAAAATTATTCAATTTTATATTTTAAATAAGAAAGACACGTATGTAACAATATTTGGGAAAACACGATTCAGAAAGTTTTTGAGATTATACTAATCTAGATAAGAACAATGTCAGATTCTACTTATCTGTACATGCTGTGTGGATAATTAATCCCGAGACTGCATAAATGCCAGTTATGCAACACATCATGTACTGGTAATTAGAAACGATACTCTAAAATTGACATGCATTTGGACTGGTCAGCTAAGACCGACTTTGGCGTGCATATCAAATTTAAGGATGAAAGAAACTTAGTACAGCAAATGTTCATTAGTTATAAATGAGAGAGTTTTGAATGAGAGAGTCAGATAGGGATTACCTTCTGGACTGTGCAGAACGGGATTACCCACTGGAAGTAACTAATAGGGATCACCCATTAGCCGGAGAGAGTGAGCTTTACAGAATATCATTTGTGAACAATTTGTATACTAGTTTGTTTTACCACCCGAATAAAAGTTACCATTTAAAATACCACGCCTTAGTTACATGTATAGTGTTACACAGAGACGACAACCCCATCGATTTGGCGCAAAGTTACCAGGACGAACCATACAGTTATCACGGACTAGACGATTTTTAGATGATCACGAACCTTTGTATATAAAAATGTTTATGAAGAAATGTTTTAATTGCGGAAACACACAACATTTAGTGAAAAATTGTTCCCAAAGAAAATCACAAAAGTTGAGGGACTCTAAAAGAATATCAAAGTTTATTGCCAAGAAAGAACAAGAACAATTAAAAATAAAAATGGAAAATTTATATGACAACCAAAGTGAAATGGAAAGTCAGTTTAAAAACACGATTAACAGTCTACTGGAGGAACTTGATGCAGTTTGGGCGGAAATAAATCATCTTAACCGAATGACCAACTGTATGCCAGAAAATTCACCTGCAGAATTATTGAAATCTCCAAAAAACGAACGTGCCAATTTGTTTGCTGGAATGACAATAGCTAAAATGACTGGATCCTATTATCAATTTGGAAACGTAGAAGACAACCTGCCGTACAAAAATTACGACTTCCTTGAAATAACTTTCGATAACATTGAACAATATGTATGTGATTTGTATAAATATGACGTGGAAAATTACAGACATTTTACTTTCGGGACCTTTTATTTACGTTTAAACGACATTTCAGAAAGACTAAAATTAAATCATCTGAAAAATCAACTTTAAAAAGACTGCACAAAATGATTATGGAAAAAGGACCTCGCCAGATAATAAATGACATTCGAAGCAAATTCAAGGACTAAAATTCAATATTCTAATTTTTATAGATACAAAATTGTTAATTATTTTTAAATTTTGGATGAAACTCAACCTAATATACAGTGTAAGTATTTAATTGTTTAGTAATGATGTTATTGAAAATTAGAAATCGCGTTTGAATTTGAATTTATATCTTGTATTTATATATCTTATTTTTGGAGGTGTTAGGTCACATTTTGTTACTTTAGGTTATTCTGTATTTTTGAAATATTTTATATCAAAATTTTTGTGTTAGTACAGATTTTAAACAATCAGTTTATATTTCAGAAGCTTTTGTATGCAAAAGGAATATGCTTCTTTTAAATTAAAAAAAAACAATCGGTAAACTCTATATAAAGTACGGTTATTTACGGCGAAACTTTTGATTTTCAGATGTGCTTAATGTTAGTTTGAATTTTTGGGGTAAATTTTAGTATATTTTTACAGCAAAACTATATTATATCGGAAAAGAGATATATTTTTGGTTAATATAAAAGATTTAGAAAGAGTATTGTTTTTTTTTTTCAATTATGGTTCATTATTGGTTTTTTCGTTAATAGTTGTGGTTTCTAAGTAATGGCAAACTATGTTTTTTCCTTTTCCTTTATTTTCTTGAAACAAAATGTCTTAATTGTTTTTGCAATCGGGAGATATTTAAGTTATCTATCTTCATTATATACATGTACTCCATTTTGTGTATAATCATTTTTACAAAGTTTTGAATTTATGTGTACACTTCTTTAGATTATAAGGTTTAAGTACTTTCAGTGTTTGACACGTTTAATGTCCACTGGCGAAGCAACATTTGCATTTTTATGCCGTATTTTCAATGAAAGCAGCATATTGTGTCTGTACCGTTTTTTGTTTTAAATTAATGGGTCAATATATTTTATGAATTTTGTCAATGTCATTTTTTTCATATCTCATATTATTGTGTATGTTTTTCATATTTGGTATTTGTATTGTACAAATATTGCTTTATATCTGCCATTGTACATTTACTAGTATTTGAATT
Source organism: Tegillarca granosa (assembly GCA_029721355.1). NCBI lineage: Eukaryota > Metazoa > Mollusca > Bivalvia > Arcoida > Arcidae > Tegillarca > Tegillarca granosa. The sequence continues at coordinate 28,718,304 of CM056610.1, forward strand.
TTTTTAAAATGGACATGTGTTGTACAACTATTTTTGGAAAAAGGTTACATACAGGAAAACATGGTTCAGAAATTTTTGGTTTTTTTTTTTTTGTTAAAATCTAAAATTATTCAATTTTATATTTTAAATAAGAAAGACACGTATGTAACAATATTTGGGAAAACACGATTCAGAAAGTTTTTGAGATTATACTAATCTAGATAAGAACAATGTCAGATTCTACTTATCTGTACATGCTGTGTGGATAATTAATCCCGAGACTGCATAAATGCCAGTTATGCAACACATCATGTACTGGTAATTAGAAACGATATTCTAAAATTGACATGCATTTGGACTGGTCAGCTAAGACCGACTTTGGCGTGCATATCAAATTTAAGGATGAAAGAAACTTAGTACAGCAAATGTTCATTAGTTATAAATGAGAGAGTTTTGAATGAGAGAGTCAGATAGGGATTACCTTCTGGACTGTGCAGAACGGGATTACCCACTGGAAGTAACTAATAGGGATCACCCATTAGCCGGAGAGAGTGAGCTTTACAGAATATCATTTGTGAACAATTTGTATACTAGTTTGTTTTACCACCCGAATAAAAGTTACCATTTAAAATACCACGCCTTAGTTACATGTATAGTGTTACACAGAGACGACAACCCCATCGATTTGGCGCAAAGTTACCAGGACGAACCATACAGTTATCACGGACTAGACGATTTTTAGATGATCACGAACCTTTGTATATAAAAATGTTTATGAAGAAATGTTTTAATTGCGGAAACACACAACATTTAGTGAAAAATTGTTCCCAAAGAAAATCACAAAAGTTGAGGGACTCTAAAAGAATATCAAAGTTTATTGCCAAGAAAGAACAAGAACAATTAAAAATAAAAATGGAAAATTTATATGACAACCAAAGTGAAATGGAAAGTCAGTTTAAAAACACAATTAACAGTCTACTGGAGGAACTTGATGCAGTTTGGGCGGAAATAAATCATCTTAACCGAATGACCAACTGTATGCCAGAAAATTCACCTGCAGAATTATTGAAATCTCCAAAAAACGAACGTGCCAATTTGTTTACTGGAATGACAATAGCTAAAATGACTGGATCCTATTATCAATTTGGAAACGTAGAAGACAACCTGCCGTACAAAAATTACGACTTCCTTGAAATAACTTTCGATAACATTGAACAATATGTATGTGATTTGTATAAATATGACGTGGAAAATTACAGACATTTTACTTTCGGGACCTTTTATTTACGTTTAAACGACATTTCAGAAAGACTAAAATTAAATCATCTGAAAAATCAACTTTAAAAAGACTGCACAAAATGATTATGGAAAAAGGACCTCGCCAGATAATAAATGACATTCGAAGCAAATTTAAGGACTAAAATTCAATATTCTAATTTTTATAGATACAAAATTGTTAATTATTTTTAAATTTTGGATGAAACACAACCTAATATACAGTGTAAGTATTTAATTGTTTAGTAATGATGTTATTGAAAATTAGAAATCGCGTTTGAATTTGAATTTATATCTTGTATTTATATATCTTATTTTTGGAGGTGCTAGGTCACATTTGGTTACTTTAGGTTATTCTGTATTTTTGAAATATTTTATATCAAAATTTTTGTGTTAGTACAGATTTTAAACAATCAGTTTATATTTCAGAAGCTTTTGTATGCAAAAGGAATATGCTTCTTTTAAATTAAAAAAAAACAATCGGTAAACTCTATATAAAGTACGGTTATTTACGGCGAAACTTTTGATTTTCAGATGTGCTTAATGTTAGTTTGAATTTTTGGGGTAAATTTTAGTATATTTTTACAGCAAAACTATATTATATCGGAAAAGAGATATATTTTTGGTTAATATAAAAGATTTAGAAAGAGTATTGTTTTTTTTTTCAATTATGGTTCATTATTGGTTTTTTCGTTAATAGTTGTGGTTTCTAAGTAATGGCAAACTATGTTTTTTCCTTTTCCTTTATTTTCTTGAAACAAAATGTCTTAATTGTTTTTGCAATCGGGAGATATTTAAGTTATCTATCTTCATTATATACATGTACTCCATTTTGTGTATAATCATTTTTACAAAGTTTTGAATTTATGTGTACACTTCTTTAGATTATAAGGTTTAAGTACTTTCAGTGTTTGACACGTTTAATGTCCACTGGCGAAGCAACATTTGCATTTTTATGCCGTATTTTCAATGAAAGCAGCATATTGTGTCTGTACCGTTTTTTGTTTTAAATTAATGGGTCAATATATTTTATGAATTTTGTCAATGTCATTTTTTTCATATCTCATATTATTGTGTATGTTTTTCATATTTGGTATTTGTATTGTACAAATATTGCTTTATATCTGCCATTGTACATTTACTAGTATTTGAATTTTTTTAAAATGGACATGTGTTGTACAACTATTTTTGGAAAAAGGTTACATACAGGAAAACATGGTTCAGAAATTTTTGGGTTTTTTTTTGTTAAAATCTAAAATTATTCAATTTTATATTTTAAATAAGAAAGACACGTATGTAACAATATTTGGGAAAACACGATTCAGAAAGTTTTTGAGATTATACTAATCTAGATAAGAACAATGTCAGATTCTACTTATCTGTACATGCTGTGTGGATAATTAATCCCGAGACTGCATATATGCCAGTTATGCAACACATCATGTACTGGTAATTAGAAACGATACTCTAAAATTGACATGCATTTGGACTGGTCAGCTAAGACCGACTTTGGCGTGCATATCAAATTTAAGGATGAAAGAAACTTAGTACAGCAAATGTTCATTAGTTATAAATGAGAGAGTTTTGAATGAGAGAGTCAGATAGGGATTACCTTCTGGACTGTGCAGAACGGGATTACCCACTGGAAGTAACTAATAGGGATCACCCATTAGCCGGAGAGAGTGAGCTTTACAGAATATCATTTGTGAACAATTTCTATACTAGTTTGTTTTACCACCCGAATAAAAGTTACCATTTAAAATACCACGCCTTAGTTATAGTGTTACACTAATTCACTTTTAATTAAATCATAAGCAGGTTTGACACACAAGTTTAAGATTAAGTTATGTAATGGAATAATATGGTTGTAATCAATTTTAGTTTTTAAATTTTTGAATTTTTGAATTTTTTCAGATTTAAACACATCCTTTATGTACCGCAAAATACCTTTTACTGACTCAGACAAGTGGAACTTTCTTTTTATATAGGCTTTAAGTTTCTGATTGTAACTTTCTAACTTATTATTAGTATTATTGCTTAAGAATCCTGTGGTTGGTCGGTAATAGTGAACCCAAATTTCAGTGCAATTGTGCAAATTAGAATCAAAATATTGTATGAATTACGGAAAGTCATCTTTAAGAACTGAATGTAATTTCAAATATTCTGCTTGAGATTTCGAATAAATCATTTTAGTCAACAATTACATTAGATTACTTTTATCACCATTTTTCATTTCCATATCACTTACTTTCTTCTTAAAATATTTTTTAACATGAAATGTGCAAAGCAGTATTTTTATATTTTTAATTTCTTCTTTTAGTACAGAAATTTCACAAAAATCTTTATCAACCATAGCAGTTGTTGTTTTTGATGTATCATTTATGTTACAAAAGTGCCGATTAACAGATGTAAGATTGGCTTTCTTCTCTGACTTCAAGTAACAGTAGGCAACTGGTTTTCCATGACATTCACTATCATTTACCATTATCAAAAATAAGCTGTAACCTTCAGTGTTTAACTTGTATGTTACATCTACAAAAATTAAGTTTGGATGCTCTCTGAACATTCTTTTCATGTCAGAAGTTTGAATGTACAAAAGATTCAAAGTTCCGTCGTCGGCAAGTTCATAAATTACAGTACAACCTGGATCTTGTGATTTATAATTGTCCAATATATCATAAACCATTCGACCTTCAGTTCTTCCATTTTTTCTGATTTTTTTATTTTCTGTTTTATGTTTTTTAAATCTTTATTTGATACTGATTTACCAATGTTTTCCTCTATGAAATTTCGAATATCTTTATTTTCTACATTCATGTCAAAAAAGTTCAGAATAGTTGTTATATCACTATCATTTAATTTTCTGTTTGAGGGATGTAATTGATATAATTCTTTTGAAATAGGATGGTTATGGTTATCTTCAAACTTTGTAATTGTGTAGCAATTCAGCTTTTCATCAAATTTTAATCTTAAACTCACGGGACATTCTTTAGCTAAATGTTTTTGATTGGGTCTTTCAGATTTTCCTCTTGTTCTTATTTTTCCATGGTCTTTACATGCAAAGACGATATATTCATATGGGAATTCCTCATTTTCACATCCTTTTAATTTAGCACTATCCTTTTAGTCATTGGATGAAAATGATTAATACACCATTCATCAAATTCTGTTTGAAAAGTTTGGTAAGTAGAAAATTTGGACCCTTTGCTAAAACTAGTGGTACCACCTCCTGTTTGACTTTGAAACTTAGTTGTATTACTGTTGCTTTTTGTTAATTTTGATTTAGTATTTTTAGTTTTAGTTTGAACACTGGTATTTGTTATTTGACTTTTACTAGGACTTTTAAGAATGTTTAAACCTTGCTTAGCCAATGGAGTAATTTTACTAACTTTGTCTATGGACACACAAACTGAATTTTTACCACCTACCTCAGTGTCATCAAGTTCATTGTGTTGAGGTTTAGGACTGCCAGGTAGTATACTTACCTCAGATTGCCTCAAGAGCCTCTGAATTATCGGTTGCCACTTGCATTGCTTTAGTTACTGGGGACAAAGTGGCATCATTGTTAGAGACTAAAGTTTTACTTACCAAACCAGACCTTCTACACTCTTCTCTATTGGTCTGCATCTGTTTATTCCGCAGTTGCATTAACAAATTGCCTAAAAAGTTCTTACCCTCATTAAATCTGCCGGTGCCCCAAAACCGGTAGGCAACATTGTGTAATAGCTGGCTACCTTGTGTACTTAAAAGATACTCACGTAATTCTGTTACTTGGTCAAATTTGGCTTGTATTAAATTGACCATGAGACTTTTCTTCACCTGAAACCATGACCTTTGTTTGACAATAGTTTTAGCCAGCTTCTTTGCAGTGGCAGCTGATGGGGCATTGTATTTCTTCTCAGCCAAACAGATTTTGTTGTGGTAAAGTGCAGCCTCAGTCTGGTAAGCATGCTCAACACTTGAGTATAATCTGTTTCTGTACTTGATCCGACAAAGAAAAAAAATTGATAACACATTTAATGCACCTTTAAAATATATCTTTTTCTGGGAGCTTGAAGAGGATGACTGCTGTTTTTTGGGTTTATCCCTTGCAGCATTATTTGAAATACTGCTTTATTTAACAGCATCCTCACAAGTGGAATATGGTACTGGTAAATCCTGTGTGGTATTATTGGAAACACCACATGTACAAAAAGCGTTATCACAAGTACTGTCTGGTACGGCTTTAACCTGGGCGGTATTTTGTTTTTTTTTTTTTTTTTGTTTTTTTTGTTTTTTTTGCTGATAGCATAGAGGTATGTGGAGATGTTAAATTTCTCATTAGAGCATCCCTATATGGAGTAGGAACAGTTTTGTTTGAGTCATTGAGCATTACGTCACCAAAAATGCTGGAGACTGGTGTATTGGTCTTTTATCTCCCGTAAAAGAAATGTTTGTCTGAAATAAATTTTTAAGCAATACATCCCTTTATATTGTAGGAATTTCTGGTTTACTTGGGATTAGACATTCTGGTTGTGTGGTGGGTGACCTTGCTACAAATTCTGTATTCCTTAATTTTGTTGCAGTTTCAAAACTGAAAAATCTCAACCTGTGAATTGCCTTTTCGATTTTAGCCACAATGCTGGCAGTACCATTCCAGTTCAGGTGGAGTCCATCCCTACTTAACATGGGCTGAAGTTGACCATTTACCACGAAGTCTGGATTTCCTACATAACTCAGCCTTTGATATGACTGAGATATGAGGCGTAACTTTTGATTAACGGCAAGTGCCTTCCTGTAGACCATCAATAAGAATTTAACAGACTTGGCCTTCCCTGGAAAACGTGTCCACGTGGCAACAAACCAGAAATGACCACCCTACGCGTGGCGTTTACAGTCCAGATGTTCTGTACTAAATTTTGATACTGCCTCAAAACTTTAGATATAGAGTCATTCCATAAATTGTTTGCCCAAATGTGCAGCACAATCATGGTGTAGCAGGGCATCATTGTATGAATTTTCTCCCACATTTGCTCAATCCTAAAGCCTGAAAACGAAACAACATCAACATCTGTTCTTTTTAAATGGCGTGAAAAGTACTTGGCTTGAGAGTGGCCAGCAATTTACACCTTAGACTTCATTTTCAATTGAAATAATATGCAAGAATAACTGAAAATAGCTGAATATAAATTAAAACAGTTTTAATAAAATGGAAAAATAAAAAAATATTATCTACAAGAGAAACAAAATATGATGAATTAATATTATCTACAAGAGAAACAAAATATGATGAATTATGACTTTCAAAAAATGAAATGAAAAGGTCTAACTATAAATTTGTTATAAGTTACAAATTAAGAAAAACTCTAAAAAATAAAGAGAGCTGCAAATGAAATGAAACAGAATTAGTCTAAATGAAGTCTGAAATTGAGGAAATGTAATTATTACCCGATTATAAATGCAAAAGAAACTAGTTTTAATGTACTTAAATATTAAACAGTGAAATGAGATATACAATAATAAAAACAACGGAAATGACAAACTCTGTTAAAATAAATTCTTTGTAGTTGAAATGTTAAGGTGCTGAAAGAAAACTGATTATTCCGTGAACTAATGTATTCTAACTTTAAATTAAAACCTTTCTTTTATTATTAATCTGAAAATGTATATCTACAAAAGAGAAAACAGAAGTATGAATATAAGGTGATTAAAAAACAAATCTTAACTAAACAGATAAAGCTAGAACAAAACATTTAAAATATTAGTTTGTGTAATTATATACATTGTACTATCAATTTTTTTTTAAAAAAAATTAATATATTTCCCAAAGACAAATCTGGTATTGAAAAATGTCAAAACCTATATTTGAACAATGACAAAATTTATCTTTTAAAATTTCTGCATAAATATCCAACACTAATAAATATGTAACATTCCTGCAACTAGTTGCAATTAAAAGAAACACTCATTATGAAGCTGCTACATATACAGGCTCATTTTTGTGCCAAAGCAATAAATCTGATACAAATAACATGTAATTATGGGATTTTATCTGTTATTTGTTCTTTTTCATAGGAAAACAAAAAGCTTTTCATCAGATATAATAGACGAGTCCAGAAATAGACAAACAACCCCTTTCGTAATGGTTGTAAAAACAACATGTCAGAATTTGAAAGTGTATTTGTTGCATATTGTTGTCTCAATGTATCCCTCAATACAAAGAAAGCTGTCATGTATTTGTATCTCAATATACATAGAATAACTACCTGTAAATGTATTGTATACTGATATACATTTATAAAAAATAAATAAATAATCCCCCTCTTCTTGGAGTATAACATTTACACCTGTTTTCACAAAACCAATTTCATTGGTAATGTATAGAAATTTACAACATAAGATAAGATAAGATAAGATAAGATAATTTATTTATTATAGTCTCACCCCAAAACATAAATAAAATATACAGCCAATTAAAACTATTAAATACACAAATGTTTTGAGCCACTCTTTAAAAAGTTTTACTAGGGTAAACATCTGTCCTATGAAACATATTGAGATTAATTTCAACAAATTTATAACGCACCCTAAAACTCCAGTTTTTAAAACGTTTACCACAAAACATATTAGCCCACTTAACAACTTTTTTGTTAAGCCTATTTATGTCCATTGCACACATACGAGACCAGTGGCCTCACATATCTACTTACTCAATTGATAGAGTTGTTATAATTTGATCTTACAAATAAACAGTCCATCTATGATTATACTTTACAGATTACCTGTTATTTATGCAATAATTGTAGCAGGTGAATTCACAGTTTAGTTGCCATATTACTTATCAAATTATACATAAAACTACTGACATAATTTTTCTTTTTTTACTGAATTTTTGCTTAACGTCAAAACTTTGTTGTTTTTTTTTCACTTAACAAAGAAATACAATAATAAATTAATTTTTTAATTTATTAATAAAGTGCCTAAAACTCGTTCTATAACTGGTTTCATCACAATGTTCCTTTATTTAGTCATTCATACCAATGCAAAATTCTCAATTTTTTTAAAGTTCTTTTCTTTTACCTCTCTGGCACAGAGGTTAATGTCTATTCAATGTGCAGTTCATGCACCAGTTGTGTTAAGGGAATAATAATAGACTGAATAGTTATTGATGTCATCCGAGTGGGTAAAGCATTTCATGTGGGGCATTTTTCTGTTTACTTGCTTCAGGTCAGTCGTTTTCTCTGGGTACTCCAGTTTCCTCAACTATTTTCCAAACTGACCATCTCTGTATAAGTGAAATAATCTGGAGTGGGATATAAAAAACCTTATCCCTACCACAGAGACAGACCAAAAATAATTGTATGCAAATAGAGATTTTTATAATAATAGGTGACATCCAGAGGTGATATAATAACATTTTTTATAAAAAAAGTATGTAAGAAATAAACTCCTACTATAGGCTTAACATGGTTGCAGACATTTAAATTCTAAATAGTTTTTTTTTTTTTTTTTTTTTTTTTTTTTTTTTTTTTTTTTTTTTTTTTTTTTTTAATTAATTTCATTAAAAGAAGAAATTTAGTTTCTTGAGCAACTCCCAAATCAGCTTGTATTTTGTTTTATTGAATTATCAACTATCAATTGAATAAGCAGATTTAATTGTTACATAAATAAAAGGTAAATAGTCGGTCAGATATATCAATTAAGTAAAGTGTAAAGTCAGATATATAAACTCTAAATATAGTGCTATTGACTTATATTTGATGTTCTATTTTCTTGTTAATTTAGAATTTTCTCCTCCTTTTGTTAATTTGTACATTGAATGTATGTATTTAATTTAATGCTAATGCAAACTTTTTGATTTTTGATATTCTGTAATATATATTTTAATTTTGAATTTTATTATTTTTTTGATTATATAAAACTTCGTTCAGTGCATGTATTTTATGTAATGTTTATGTTGCTTTGAACAATCTTTAAATTGATAAAGATTATTATAATTGATAATGGACATAAGATATTTTAATATTCATGAACTAATTGTCCTCTTCTCAATTAGCTGAAAAATTCTGATGTGATGTTACACATTAACCAAAGTTTTTATGTTTAAATTAATACTATGATTTTTATAAATAATTTTCGCAGTATTTGGTTGGCCCTTAAAGGGCCTTTATGTAAATAATTGTCATTATATTATTTTCTTAGCACATGGCCTAAGCCAGCAGCAACACTAGCTACAAATTTCTTGTTACCAGCAGGATTCAGATGTACACCATCAAGAAAATGATTCTTTGATGGAAATCGTCGATGCTGCCATACAAGAATGTCTTCATCTCTTAAGATTTCTTCCAAAATTTTGCTCACCAGCTTTTTTTGTTGGTCATATTTATTGATGGACATAGTTGGGTGCTTCCTAAATTTTCTCCTTGGGAAAAGAGTGCCCACTACAACTTTGGCCCCATTCTGTTTAAAAAACTTTGCCAATTGTTTTATATCTTCTGCTATCTGATGGGCATTGGAATCAGGAGATATATCATTGCCCCCTGTCTGTAAATAAACATATCTGTACTTCTTGAATGAAGAATTTCTGCATGCTCTTCGAAGCAAGTCTATTGTTCTTCCGCCACTCAACCCTATCATCTCTACTTGAAATTTCAGATGGAATTTAACCTGTTTTTGCTGCATATATCTATAAAGATGATTTATAAAACTATGGCCATAAATCAATATTTTCTTCTTGTCGTCCATTATGATGATTTTTACTGGTTTGCCAGTTGGATTTTTAAGCTCAGTATTTAAAGACACCATGCCTTTGACATGAGTTACTCATGTCATATATAATAAGTCATGACAAATCTTTGTTGACACAATGCAACAACTAATATGATTACAAGTATCATAAGAAGTTTTGTAAAATATATAATAATCAAACACATTGTACAGATGTTCTGTTGTATAGGGTCTTTTAAAAACAACTTCAATAATTAATGTTGTGTTTGTTCTGCATTCTGAAGACAACTTTTAGCTTGCTAAGACAATACATAATACTAATGATGTTCTTATAAGTATTAAAACTCTAAATAAACAATAGGAACATAATTATAAAATGAAAAGGAATTAAATGTTTAATGTTTTTCCTACACTGCTACATTGCTATTGTTTAGGAATTAATCACTTCATATTTTTGTAATTTTTTCAGTATTTTTTTTCAACTGTTTTAAGGACAAGAATTGGGATGCATTCATGGTAGTTGTTCTACACACATTAATTAAGTAAAAAATAATTATTGTATGAGATAAAAAATTGAATTTATAAATAAATATATAAAAATTAAGAATCTAGGAAAAAGTCATAAGAAGAAAGGCAAAGGAAAAAAGTCAAGGAAAAAATCATATACAGCATTTAATTGGAATTACAGATATTTGTTCATTTATTATATTGATATTGGGTTATAACTGATAAAATTTCAATATTAATTTAACAAACTTGCCCTAAGATCACAAACAAGACTTAAGTGTGGACTTAACTTTGTTATTGTTATTATGATGAGAGAAATATTTAAGTAAGATACATGAAAATAGGAGAAAATATTCATTTCAGGTCATTTTATTATAAAATCGAAGAAAATTTTGAAGAAATTTATAAAATTTAAGTTTTATCTTCAAAAACAGCTTAAGTTTGGACTTCAGTCTAAATTCGCACATTTTATCAATAGTTGAAAAAAATTATAACTTTGTTTAACATTGTTTAAAAATATATCATTTGCACTGAGTAAAGAGCTTGTGTTTATCAATATGTGTAACAGACCAAGCTTAAGTTAAACCACAAGCTTCTTCAGTTTCCTATACTATTAAAACATTTTGTGTATATGTTATTTTTTCAAAATAAAATAAAAAAATAATAATAATAAAATAATAATACATGTAACAGACCAAGCTTAAGTTAAACCACAAGCTTCTTCAGTTTCCTGTACTATTAAAACATTTTGTGTATAAGTTATTTTTTCAAAATAAAAACACAATAAAATAATTAAATAATAATACATGTTAAAGAGCAAGCTTAAGTTAACATAAACTTCTTCAGTTTCCTGTACTATCAAAACATTTTGTGTATATGTTTTTTCAAAATAATTTTTTTTCCTGTTGCCTACACACACACACACACACACATTCATAAAACTGCTAATATAAAGAAACTCAGAAAAATTTGGTAAATACATGCACATGTATGGATCAATATTGGTACTGGAAATTTCCTATTTCTTTGTATATTGTAGTCTATGGATGATTTTTAGGTGTGATTTGATATGTGAAACTAAAATATATATATTTAATCCATGAAAACATTAAGTGGAACAGGTTTGAGACAATTTCACTATAAAATTTAACTGAATTTGTAAATGTTCAATTCTTTCTTGAAATCATGAAACTTGAGAGCAAACTCTTATGAATAAATGAATGGCAACATTTAATACAAGTTTTCTTAGCACATCCTTAATACTGGTTAATACTTTAAAAAAATTTAAGAATCATGCATCATATGTATATGAAAAGCAATCTCTATCTTTTGCGAAATAACTTGATTTGTATTGCAATATCTATTGTATTGTTGGCAAAAATACCGCAAAAAGTATTGTTGTACCCCTACTTATATGATGCAATGGCAAACTTTACAATTACAGATGTGAATCTATTGGGCAAATCTAGATTAAAAATCTTGCAGTTCACTTTTTTCTTCTGAATGTCCGGGTTAAATACTACATGGAACAGTGCCAAGTTTATCGCCTGTAGGTCATGTGCCCTAATCATGTAATTGTATTAACATGTTTATTAATCAATACAATTTGCTTATGTCATTCTGTAAGGAAGATGTAACTTAAGTTACTAAACCTGTCTCTATAATTTGGCATATCATTTCTGTTTATAGTTGTGATCCCTATATTGGTACCAAAATGTTAAAAAATTTAAATTTAAATTCAATTGCTCATAAACTTAAAAAAATATTGTATCAAATCCAAATTAGGAAGATGAATACAGATTTTGTTACATAATACAAATTATGTCATAAGATCCTCAAATTACCTGTAGGCAATATATGAATAATACTTTATTGATCAATTTTTTTCCCTTTGTGGAATTTGGTTTATTAACATTAATTTTTCATACATCTAAATACCTCTGGGTGTGAAAGCAAGAGGCCCATGGGCCTTAACGTTCACCTGAAATGTCTTATATTGTTTGTAAAGTGCAGTAGACAATATATTACGTACAGAAACTTTAAAAGTTTCCTCAAATTAAGAACTCCCACAAAACTTAATCAGAAATACATCCACTCACATTTCATTCATAAGTAGCTTATATAATATGCATGAAGTAACTGTAGTGCAATGAATAATTTCCAAATTATAAATCAATCTGAGTATACTAATGCAGCTATGTCATTGACCTTTCAACATATATGACCTTGAACCTTATATGATTGTCATGTCAATACCTATAATATTCTAATTACCTGCCTATGCATGAAATTAATCGCTTTTAAGATAATTAATAATCTTAGTATTCCTATGTTGATATGACCTTGACCTTTGAGCATATAACCTTGAACCATATATCAAAATTGTCGTAATACCTACAATATTCTAATATACATGCCTATACAAAAAGTTATAAGTTTTCAAGATAATTAGTAATTTAAGTCTTCTTTTGCAGCTGTGACCTTGACCTTTCAACAAATAACCTTGAAGCATATATCAAAATGATCATTGTCGCAATACCTACAATATTCTAATATACATGCCTCCTCAAAAAGTTAATAGTTTTCAAGATAATTAGCAATTTAAGTCTTTTTTTGCAGCTGTGACCTTGACCTTTAAATATATGACCTTGAAACATGTATCAAAATGATCGTTGTCGCAATACCTACAATATTCTAATATATATGCCTATACAAAATGTTAATAGTTTTAAGATATTTAGCAATTTCAGTCTTTTTTGCAGCTGTGACCTTGACCTTTCAACATATGACCTTGAAACATGTATCAAAATGATCGTTGTCGCAATACCTACAATATTCTAATATACATGCCTATACAAAATGTTAATAGTTTTTAATATAATTAGCAATTTCAGTCTTTTTTTGCAGCTGTGACCTTGATCTTTCAATATTTGACCTTGAATCATATATCAAAATGTTCATTGTCGCAATACCTACAATATTCTAATATACATGCCCATACAAAAAGTTAATAGTTTTCAAGATAAATAGCAATTTAAGTCTTCTTTTGAAGCTGTGACCTTGACTTTTCAACATATGACCTTGATCCATATATCAAAATGATCGCCATGTCAATATCTACAACATTCTAATATACATGCCTATACAAAAAGTTAATAGTTTTCAAGACATAGTGACAAATATATAATTTTTAGCAATTTCCCCACTCAGTGCCATACAATTTCCCCATTTTGAGCCCCATGGCTACCATTTGTATAAATCTGAAAATAGATTACCTAAGGATGTTATAAATGAAATAACTAAGGTATATCTCTTGTAGATTCAGAGGAGAAGATTTTCAAATTTTTTCACTCTTTCCCCCCTTATGGAGCCCCAAGGGGACATAACTCCTTCATTTTGCAAATCTGAAAGGGCTTTACCCAGGCATGATGTTTACCAAGTTTCATTAAATTTGGCCCAGTGGTTTTGGAGGAGAAGCTTAAAATGTAAAACGTTAACGCACGACGCACGACGGACGACGCACGACAGACTTTCAGCTCAGCTGAGCAAAAAAGGGCACACACACACACACACACACACACACACACACTGAAATAGAAGATAAGTTCATCTATACTATTGAAATTTAGTTCAGCTTTGCATTCGTAACATTTGAGATGGAATATGGAAGCTATAAATTTATGTAAAATTTCCATTTAAAATTTGTATCGTCTTCAAGCAGTAAATACAAAATTCACTAAAAAATAAATGAAACTGTGATCTTTTCTGATACATTTAGAAAAAAAAATTGACAAAAAGTTGATTTCTACTCTCTGTACTATGGCAATATAATATCTTTACACATTCGCACAATTCAATATAGATACAGCTATTTTTCGGTACCAATGGCATACCAAATAAAAAGCCTGGTAATCGAACCTAGGACACCTTGGTGAGAGGCGAGTGCCAAACTGACTGCAGCCCAAATATAAATAGAGTAATTTGCAATGTCAGACATTAGGTTTGTCAGAGAAACTTCGATTACAATCTGCAGAAAACTCTTGAGTTTATTGTTGATCTGAAGTTTCCACAAAATTCTTTCATCAAATTTTAAGTGGGTCAAGATCATATTAAATTGTTTACTCATATGTGCATATGACCTTGGCTGTTACAGTTGGCATAAGTGAGAAAATAATGTGGTTAATAGAGGCTTGATTTTCAGGCCTTTACCATTTCATGTATCAGTATTATATATTATGTAAATAAATAAATATATAATAATATAAAGAAAAGAATTGATAAAAAATCTTATATTACAAAATGACACAATGAAGTAACATGCAGTTGTCTACTCATATCCTTCTTACACTCACTCATTTCATGTCATTTATTCATACATTATACATAAGTAAAAAAAAAAAAAAAAAAAAAAAACAATAAATAAATAAAAATCCAGCTTAATATGTCACAAGATCGACCCCCAAATGTCTCATATATAACATAGTTAAGTGTGAGGGGCGGATGGGGGTGAGGGGTATGCCACGCTGGTCCCTAAGCTCCAAGATCAATTAAGATATATGCACTTTTTCGTTAAAATTATAAATATTTGGATTTATATGTTGCTGGAGTGTTGATAGTCTTCCAGAGACCGAATATTATCAGAACAGTATTATCCGAATTGCGAATCCACGTTGTTGAAATGTATAGCGTACTACTTTAGTGCACTACTTTACTTGGTAGAGAGGAGAAAATGTATTAGTTCGCCTTCATTATGGCTGTGCTATGATAAAACATAGTCCTTCCTCAATTTCGTTAATTATCTCAATTAATACAAAAAGTGGACAGTAAATAATTACGTAGATATATAAAGTATGCAAAGTTAAACAATTATTAAAACCAACAGCGACATATATCTCTGTAATAGCAAAAACGTAATACGTCTCCGTAGTTTTAAACATGAAAGCAGTTAAAAATTATAAATTTGAAAATACACTTGTCCTAATTATTTATACGATTCACAGTATTTATTAACCAATAAAGGCAAATATTACTTAATTCAATAAAGTTAAAAGAAATGACTATATATTATTAATTTGTATTATGATTTGACATAATTATCTTTCGTTTCATTCTTATTTTTTAAAGTTAATAATAATAATAATAATAATAATAATAATAATAATAATAATAAAAGTTTATGTAAACCTTGTCAGCACAAGCTATATGTCCAAATCGATATGCGATAATTATTATAATCACAATATTTGAAATCATTCCGATTGGTATTCAAAACAAAGTCAAAATGAATGAATGAAACTTAAACAAACTTAACAAAACAAATTATAACCAAGCCAATTTATCATTATCGGCTAATGTTTTCGCTCTCTGGAGAGAGAGAGAGAGAGAGAGAGAGAGAGAGAGAGAGAGAGAGAGAGAGAGAGAGAGAGAGAGAGAGAGAATTGAATAGCAATTATGGTTGTTCATTGTAAACAATTTCCTTCCATCAAATATACAAGTGTCAAAATTTTCAAGGTATTTTGAGAAAATGAAAAACTTTGATGTATAGAAAGTCGGGATAAGTGTGTAAATTAGACCATGTCAAGGTGTGGATAGGCACAGGTATCTAAAATCATGACCTGTGTATATTCACCCGTCGGTATACATGTTAATTAAAGATTAATGGTTGTATCTTTTCCCAGTGACGGTCTTGTATACTTTAAAAGTTTTTAGCATGTAATATATGTTCAATTCCATAGCCCTATTACCGGAGCAAGTGTCAAAATTAAGTCAACATAGAACTCATCTCTGATTGCAAAAACCGTCAGAGCTTTGCACTTAAATTTAAATGACAAGTAAAGAAAATAAAAATAAAATAGATTTAATAACATATGACCATTTTACGTAAACCAATTGAAGTATTTTAATTGAAACACTAGACATTTAATAGATAAATGATAGTTGCAGCCATGTTGTTTAAAACCGTGAACTTCCCGGAAGTGGTAGCCCTCTAGCGGTTCAGGGGCCGTAACTCGATAGTGTCATCGGCCCATTACAGACTCGATTGGGATCAAAAGCTTTATGTGTTAAATACACAAAGGGATAATACTTTAAAGTATGTTTAATGTTTACATATAATACACATGTACAATTGTTTTACCACTGTCGTGGTTTTAAAATGTCGGCTCACATAGACAGAACAGAATGGCTCGGAATGAATGTAAAATTGCCTTTACATTCAAAGGTAACCTGTAAAAATGTAACACTGTATCTATAGTTATTGCTTTAGATTTCTGTACCATGCAGCCACTTCAGGCAAACAGAATTACTCTCATCTGTCAGCCAAGATTTGAAATCTCTCGAGCATAAAGACAATTTAAAAATAATATAAAACAATTTTCTTATGTCAAAAGCATTTTGTGTTTGTAGTAAATATGAAAAATTGTATTTTCATTTCGCGTTCATTTCGGAATTTTTGGCAATCACGTGACTATATTTGGTTTTAATAATTAAACTTTTGTATAATTATCTATACAAAAGTTTACTTTAATTGGATTTAAAGTTTACACATTCCAACCGAAAAATGACCTACACTACAGCCACTAATAGTAAATGTAACAGGTTTTGTGCTTCAATGAAATCTTATATATACGTACGCATAGCCTTTTGATCTCTTGGCTGTCTAGGCTAACGGCATGTTGAACTCGACATTTTTTAAAATTTTTAATAATAATAATAATAATAATAATAATAATAATAATTATTATTATTATTATTATTATTATCATGTATGTATGTATGTATTGGTTTAAAGCATTAGGGATAAGAAGTGTTAATTGTAATTCTGCGTTAAGACCACCTGTCCACATGGGCACTTATAAAAATTAAGTAACGACTATGTACACATACGTTATGCGAGAATTAATTTGTTTATGCTCCAAGCTTTTAAGATGTGCAGTCTGATTTATACTGTGCATGAAGAAACTTGACATTATTTAAAGGTAAACGACAGATTTAAAAGGGACATGTCTAGAAGGCCGTTTCAAAGCGTAAAGAATGTTTATGACATGCTTTAGATTTCTTCAAATGTTTTAGTATTTGGGCGGATATGTGAAGTGGTATAGTAAGTTTGAACCAAAAAGATGCTTATAGATTTTCCACTGTTTTGGTTTCGACTGCTGGAGCAATAAGACGCCCTATGCTTGTAAATGGCATCGGTGGCTGAGTGGTTTAAGCGCGATAACTTAAAAACATTTGAAAACCACCAATGGTCGAATTCTATTTGGACAGACCCCAGTTTTAGAATGTTTGTTCTGCTTTTTTTTCCTTTTCTTTGTGGGGGTGTACTCCATCATCCATGAAATTACTGTCTCGAAACAGGTTAAATACCCCTGACTAAGGGTGATAACTAAAACCTCATTCTACATTTTACAGACTAAGCCTAAACTTCACAAAAATAAGCAATATTTTAAAAATAATTCTTCGACATCACTAAACAGGTGTGGTGCTGAGGTAACATGTGACAACTTTTGATTCTTAAAGCAAATGACGAAAATTTCATCAGCATCAAATGTTTTGAACCAACATCAATGGTACTTTGAATATCAGGATTACTACCGAAAGCGCCTGATTCAGCCTAGATTTGAAGTCCATGCGAAAATATATGAGAACGACCGTCAGTTCACTTGCTGAAGATTGGTGGTTTTTCTTAAAAATCTAGTTTTTCTCAATCAAAACAGAGATCGCCTTGGTGGGTCAATGGTAGAGCTTCCGCCTTCAGAACGGTGGGTCGTGTGTTCGAACCCAAGCCGGGTCATATATAAGACTTTAAAATTTGAGATATTGCCTCCTCGCCTGGTGCTCGTTATTGGGAGGATAGAATATCGACTGGTTCACCAAGTGCCATTATAATGGACTGGGGAGTGGTATGCTTGTCTGTGGCATACCGACTCTGTAATCTAGCACCTTACAACAAAGTCTCCCTGAGTGCGCGCTAGTACACGGCAGATTATAATGCATACTCGCACATCACGCGCATTTATAAATTTGTTCTTAGATTAATCCAACGAGATTAATTACCTTGCTCTTGTCGCCATTAGCTGAAACAATACTGATGCGACGTTACACAACAAAACAACCAAAACAGAACTGACAGGCTTTATAAAAGTGAAATATTTCTAAGTGGGGTTAAACAGTCACAACATAGGCAATAGATCATGTCAGCTAAATACAAATATTGTGTTTGAGATGACCCACATCTACATGCGCAGTCTATTAATTAATCCAACGAAAGTGAATATAAAAATGAAATATTTTAGTTGCAACCTTCCATAATGCAAACACATGTTTGACAAATAAGGCAGAATTTTCTAATTTACCGTAACCTTGACAATGTTTTATCCAGATCACATAATGTCACATTTATGAGGTGCTCGGTAAGTATATCTTTATATAATAATTTGTTTACGATTATCTTGTTTAGTTCAATTGTTAATTAATAGAACAAATCCTTCTTTATATGATTATATTACATACCTGAATCAGTTTGGTGAACTTAAGAGTAAATTGTTTGAAATCAATGGCCGTTTTATAACATTATAGCCATTGCAACTGCCATGTGCTGATTTTGAATGCATTATTTTAATTAAAATTCGAAAGGCAAGGCTTTTAAATTTCTGTTGAAATAATGCATTCAAAGACAGCACATGAAAACTGTTGTCATGTGCTAATCTTGAATGCAATATTTTAATAGAAATTCAAAATCAGCACATGACACATCTAAAGCGCCAGATACGGATCGCAGTTCCTCTAAGCGGCAGGTTTCGAATCTTGACTGTGACGTCAAACACCGTACCTTCATTTCACCGTGTATAATTGAACATTCTGAGTGATAAACGTGTTTGATAATGTTGTCGGTACTGACGCAAAGTTTGCGAAGATGCTAGCCCATCGATTCAGAATGCCGCAGTAAACTCTTTCAAGTCCCAGTTGTGCTCCTGCTGCCGTGCGTCTGGTGGAAATCTCGCAATTTTAAGTCTTATGTATGACCCGGTCGGTATTTCAACCCACGACTTTTCGCTCCTGAGAGGGACACTCTTCCACTTTGCCAACGAGGCAGTCTTGATTTTTTAGAGGAACTTTATTTAATTTATTCTAATCACATTTCTTAACTTTTTTTGTTTTTTCTAAATATAAAATGATCATGATAAACACGTGACCTTAAATCAATACATTTTAATTCGTGTAAAATGTTCATTTTAATAATAAATAAATAAAGCTTAGCATACGGTACATTTATAAAGGTTTATAAAATCATTTAGATTGCATTAGGTCATTATCATAATAAAGCTTTGAAAATGCAGAATGTGCTAAGAAAAGAGGGATATCGAGAAATTGTATCTTATGCAGCGGCCAAGAATCTCACAAACACGTTTATCAAGGTTGTCAGTTTTAGATTGTGGAGGAAAACGGAGACCCCGAAAAAAAAACCCACCGACAATCTCTAATCGAACTAACACTAGACTAGGATCCGCCCGAGTTGGATTCGAACCTAGACGTCGAGAAGCACTGTTTTAGGCCACTAAGCCACATAGTGTTGAGAAAAGCCGTGTATAATTATATCATTTACAACTTTGTTCTGTTTAAATATAGTTGTTGGAAGAATATCTCCAATAAAACCGAAGATAGAAAACTTTTTTAATTAAACTTAATAATATTCATGGTATGGTTCTCGACCACCAGACCTCAATTTGTAAAGAGTTTGGAATTTGCATTTATTATTATTATTATTATTATTATTATTATTATTATTATTATTATTATTATTATTATATAAGGCTTTATACTGTGTATGAAAATTGTACATCCAGTCGTACCTCGTCCTCGAAGTCAAAAATGATAATTCATTTATCCTCGTTATGCCCATTTTCTTGGTACTAAACAGTTTGCTGAAAATTAATGGTTAACCGTAAGTAAATAATCAAAATTTTAACCTCAATTTAATTTTCTTTCAATTTAATTTTATAAGAAGAAAGTTTTGATTATTTTCATTTTAAAATACCGGTAAACATCGTTTATAAACAAAAACCTTATGACAGACGCCATTTTTTGACAAACGTCACGACAGTTCAAGATTAGATAGTCCCCTGAATTACGAGATTACATCTACTTCAGGTCTGTTTTAAAAATGTAATTTGTCATAGTCTAGTTTAGATTACCAAAACAGTTTGTTCCAATTAAAAAAAACAAGATCACGCGTTTCTGTTGTATATCCGCAATTTGTTACATGTCCGTTCTGGGTATTAGTATCGCCTCGCGTATGAATATGTAATACTGATTTTGATATATATAAAAGTAGTTCTCAATATACATGTGTTGTTGTTGCTCAGCGCAGCTGATGTTGGGGTAAATAATTTCCCTGTACACAATATTTTGGCGACGAGATTTATGTAGTAGAACCCTGAAGTCATGGCTACATTCATCGGCAAGATTGGTATTTTCGATGAAGCGGTCGAAACTTGGGAATCGTATTCCGAGAGGTTGGAACAGTACTTCATCGTCAATGAGGTCCACAATGACAAAAAGGTCGCAGGTTTGCTTAGTTTAATAGGCCCAAGAACTTATAATTTGTTGAAAAATTTAACGGCTCCTGACAAACCGGCTGATAAAACATTTAAAGTTTTATGTGACTTGTTAGACACTCATTTTAATCCAAAACCACTGCTTATCGCGGAACGATACAGATTCCACAAACGTGATCAACGTTCTGATGAAAATATTATGACTTTTATTGTTGAACTTCGTAAACTTGCAGTCCATTGTGAATTCGGAGCTGCCCTGGAGGATAGTTTACGTGATCGTTTAGTCTGTGGATTAAGATATGAGAACATTCAGAAACGTTTGTTATCAGAACCCGGGTTAACTCTAGATAAAGCAGTTAAATTGTCTGTCGCCATGGAAACCGCCGCTAGTGATGCAAGCGAACTTCAAGGTCGTTTTCAACATCAGTCGACCACTCCAGTTCATAAACTCAAAAGTAAAAAATGCTAGACAAAGTGTTCGACAAAGAAACAGACCGGAAGAAAAACCGAAACAAAAGTGTTTCCGCTGTGATGGTGATCATAATGCCGACAAATGTTCACATAAACAATCAACATGCCATTACTGTCGTAAGAAAGGTCATATTGCTAAGGCATGTATGAAGAAAAAACGTGACAGTCGCGGTAAAGTTCATATGCTTGATGTCGAGGATTCCGAGCCGTTATTGCACATTGAAGTGAATTCTGTGACGAACAGTGACTCGCATAGTACTCCCATTTACATTACTCCGATAATTGCAGGTAAGAGTATTCGTATGGAGTTGGACACAGGGACTGCTTTGTCAGTCATATCCGAGAAAGATTACCGTAATAACTTTTCAGCTAAATTACGGCCGTGTGCGAAGGTTTTAAAAAGTTACTCCGGACATACTTTAACACCGGTGGGAAAGATAAACATGGATGTTAAACTTAATGACCAATGTGAAAATTTAGATTTATATGTTGTACCACAGGATGGTCCAGCATTGTTCGGAAGAGATTGGCTTTCTCGATTTAAGTTAAATTGGATAGAGATGAATGCATTACGGGTACCACCGCAAAAGCCAACTTCGAGTAATACGAAACTACAAAACTTACTGGATCGTCATAAACCGGTTTTCTCGGAAGGTTTGGGAAAATTGAAGGACATTCAAGCTCACCTGTCACTTGAGGATAATGTTACACCTAAGTTTATGAAAGCACGTAATGTTCCTTATTCACTACGTCAGAAAATCGAGGAACAACTCGAGAGCTTACAACGCGACGGTGTTATCGAACCTATTGAACATAGTTCGTGGGCGACGCCAATCGTTCCGTCTGTTAAACGTAATGGCGATGTTAGAATTTGTGGTGATTACCGTTTAACTGTAAATCCCGTGTTGAAGATGGATAAATATCCGCTTCCCAAAATCGAGGATATCTTTGCAAATTTATCCGGCGGACAAAAATTTTCCAAGATTGATTTGAGACAGGCATACCATCAGATGGAATTAGATGATACATCGAAATCGTTGCTTGTGATAAATACTCACAAGGGCCTTTTCCGATATAACCGACTCGCTTTTGGAGTGGCATCTGCCCCCGCAATTTGGCAACGTGCCATTGATCAAGTGCTTCAGAGCGTACCCTTCACACAGTGTTTATTGGACGATATTATTGTGTCTGGTCGGTCAGACGATGAACATTTGAAAAATTTGGATTCGGTTCTGCAACGTTTAAGCACATTTAATTTGAAAGTGAACTTGGACAAATGTGAATTCTTTCAGAGTAAGATCAGTTATTGTGGTCATCAGATCGATGAGCAAGGCCTACACAAATCGCCCGAGAAGATAATTGCTGTCACTGAAGCACCGCGCCCGGAAACTGTTACGCAGCTTAAAGCTTTCCTCGGGTTAGCAAATTATTACCATCGGTTCGTGTCGAACTGGTCCACTATCGCTGCGCCACTGCATGATTTATTAAAAGCAGATGTACAATGGGAATGGAATGAATCGCATGAATCCGCTTTTAAGGCAGTTAAAGACGCGATCGTGTCTGACCAGGTATTATGTCATTATGACCCTGACGTACCACTTAAACTTGCGTGCGATGCATCGCCACACGGTATCGGATGTGTGCTCTCTCATTCATTTTCTAATGGGTCTGAACGACCTATAGCGTTTGCCTCACGAACATTAAAAAAGGCTGAAAAAGGATATTCGCAAATTGATAAAGAAGCTTTGTCTCTGACCTGGGGTGTTCGCAAATTTAACACCTATTTATATGGCAGACACTTTACATTAGTGACCGATCATAAGCCACTTCTTAGTATATTTAACCCGTCAAAGGCGTTGCCTCCGATGGCAGCAGCTAGGCTACAGAGATATGCATTGTTTCTTTCGGGTTATTCTTATGACATTGAATATAAGGGGACTAAACACCATGGTAACGCAGACGCCCTGTCGCGCTCTCCGTTGGATGTCGTTGACAATGATGAACTAGATGAAATCGATCTATTCTACAGTGCGCAATTTGATACATTACCCGTTACATCTGAGAAAATACGTTATGAGACACAACGCGACCCTGTCTTATCACAAGTGTTGGACTATGTTCAAAGTGGGTCATTTCCGGTTAAGAACTCGGAAGTATCAGATGATTTGAAGCCATACATGAGCCGTAAAGATGAACTTTCGTCACATCAAGGCTGTGTTATGTGGGGTAATCGTGTAATTATACCACCAAAGCTACGTGATACTGTTTTAAATGAGCTTCACTCTGGCCACATGGGAACTGTTAAAATGAAAGCTCAGGCTAGATCTCATTTTTGGTGGCCGAAACTTGACGACAATATTGAGACTGTCTGTAAGTCGTGTAATGGATGTAGGTCAGAGAGGAATCAGGCACCTGCTGCACCTGTACATCCATGGGCGTGGCCGGGTACCCCATGGTACAGGATCCACATCGACTTCGCAGGTCCGTTTAAGAATGCTATGTTTTTGATTGTAATTGACCCATATTCGAAGTGGCCCGAAGTGTTCCATATGCGTTCGACTACCACTAGCTCTACAGTACAGGTTCTTCGAACATTGTTTGCAAGACAAGGTGTTCCGCGCGAGATCGTGTCCGACAATGGCCCCCAGTTTAAATCAGATGAGTTTAAACATTTCATGGTTATGAACAATATCCGTCATATCACGTCATCTCCGTTTCATCCACGAACAAATGGACAAGCTGAACGGTTCGTACAATCGTTCAAGAAAGCTATTAAATCAGCTGACAATGATCATATGTCAATTAATCAGAAGCTTTGTTCGTTCCTATGCAAGTACCGTACTATTCCGCATAGTACCACCAACGAAACGCCTTCGATGCTAATGTATGGGCGTAACATTCGTACTAGGTTAGATCTATTGAAACCAAAGGCAAGTGAAACTGTTCTCAGGAAACAATTTCAAATGACTAATTCGAAACATGTTGGATCAAATGTTCGACAGTTTGTACCCGGACAAAACGTCATTGTCCGTGACTACCGCCAGAACAACCGAAAGTGGATGCCTGGACAGATATCTTCACAAACTGGACCACTTTCATACAAGGTTAATATTGGAAATGATTCAATGTGGAGACGTCATGTTGATCAGATGCGCGATAATTCTGGATGTGTTGAACGTAATACGATGCCGCAGTTAGATGTTCTACCCGATGTTGAACCAAACGTTACAGATTCTGTGATCAAAACACCTGATCATGAGGTAAAAGTTGATTTGTCTAAACATGCGAAATCTGATTCTAGTGCTAATGAACCAGTAGTACCACCTGCAAGAGCACCACGTCGGAACCCAGTGAGAAACCGAAGCGCTCCGAAACGATTAGATTTGTAAAGTGTGTTTACAAGCATGTGACGTGTAGTGTATGTTAGGAATGGAGCATGGATATAGGGCATAATAATCCGTGTGCTTCATCGAGAACCCAGGTTCTCTATCATTCTTCTTATTTGTATTTTTATTTGTATATGTACATTGAAGTACAATGTTAACATGTGTCTAATGTGTATTATCTCAGTATTTGATATGTACCAGTATTTGTTCAGTTCAGAGGTATTTGTTTTTTTTTTTTTTTCTCTACTTGCTAAGGACTAGAACCAAAATGACACTGACAATAGTACACTGTGAGCATTTTTTTCTCTAAGGGGGGAGGAGTGTTGTATATCCGCAATTTGTTACATGTCCGTTCTGGGTATTAGTATCGCCTCGCGTATGAATATGTAATACTGATTTTGATATATATAAAAGTAGTTCTCAATATACATGTGTTGTTGTTGCTCAGCGCAGCTGATGTTGGGGTAAATAATTTCCCTGTACACAATAGTTTCCGTTTTGATGAAAAAGGAATTACATAGTTTCAACTGTAGTTGCTTGTTGTTTCATATTCTTGGTTAAAGACGCTACAATCAAGTTCATGTCTTCTGCGTCATAATTAGTTGATTCCTTTTTCATTTAGAAATGGAGGAGAAAAACGGAGATACAGACAACGAAAATAATGAAGAAGATAATTTGTTAGATATAAGCAAAAATTACATAAGTTTGAGGCGATGTAGCAGTACTGGAGCCCTAAATAAGCAAAAAGGTATAGTGCAATATTAGACTTATCAAAGCCCTTTAAAGTTTTATGGGCGTCATCACAATATTAGTATGATGTTGCTGTATCCAAGCTTATCCTGAGTATATTTGAATACCCGAAGTCTAATTTTCCTTTCACTCTCAATTTTGATTTCGCATTTGTCGTGTGCAGCTAGCCAGGCAGAGGTTGCTTACCCTTTCGGAACACCCAGTCTCACCTCGCTGGTGAAAGTTCAAGTGTTTAAGAATCTACTTCAATTCAATTTAATTCAAATTCTTTTTCTCTAATTGTAAACAATACAACGTTGAGAACATATAAATTCAATATATACATAAAATAACATAACAGTTGTAACGGAATCAAGCTTTGATTGAAACCAAATTGAAACTGAATTTTTCCTTATTCCATAGTGAATTTTAGGTCAAATATGGTTGTTATCGTTTTAAATCCCTTATGTTTTTTTTTAGTTAAATCTAGGCATTTTTTAAAATTTCTAATATATATGCATGTAGATAAAACAAGGTTACTTATTTATGCTCTTTATATGTAGTCACAAGTAGGTATCTGTTTAGCCGAGTTGCAAAGTAGTTGTACTCGGCTGTTAATTTGGTGATGCGGACGTGCAGGCGCAATTACTTTTTCGGATATTTTTTAAACGCATGCAACTATTGAACTGAAATTTGGTATGTGAGTGATGGGTTACAGACTAAGTTTACAGTTTCGTTCGAGATCACTGATTTTTTGGCGAAATTATTTTTTTTAAATTTAAACTTTATTTCTTTTACAACGATTTAGAAACAAGTTGTGCAACTTATATTAATCTAGCTCGTTGGCCCGAATTGTAGCGCGCGTGAGGTCTTATTGTGGGAGGAAAACCGGAGAACCCGGAGAAAAACCCACGTGCTCAAGCAGGTGACCTCATACCTTATCACATACGACGCTGGGAATCGAACCCCGGTCGCATTGGTGATAGGCGGAATCGCTAACCACTGCGCCACTTGAACACCCACTTACATACGACGCTGGGAATCGAACCCCGGTCGCATTGGTGATAGGCGGGAGCGCTAACCACTGCGCCACTTGAACACCCACTTGAATTATAGACCTTGCACTTAGGAAATTTCTTTAAATAATTAGTTTTCCGGACTTTTAACGCCTGTAGATATTAAACTCAAATTTAGAGTGTTAGTCAACCATCATGAGTTACAGATCAAGTTTGAGTTTAGTTCCGATTTACTGATTTTTAACGAAATTATGTCCCTTTGATTTATCTTACGTATAGAATATGACTTGCAACTCATCTTGTGCACCTTGGTATTTGTAGAATTTTATTTATTACCATTTTCCAAAATTAAATCGATGACACTTTTTCATTTTATACAGTTGAAACAAGGGCACTTATTTTACAACATCCGGCAGTTCTAAAATTAAAAAACAAAGGAAGTCACCGGAAACTACCAAAAGAGACACCATTGCCGCTTTCTCATTCTGGATCAACCAATCGTTTGTGTTCCTCAGAAGGTTCGAAAGCACCTAGCTGCTTAAAAAGTTCAAATTCTACTCGGAAGCTCATTTGCAGTTCACCAGATGATGAAACTGGTAGTTTGTTGTCAACATCGAGAGTAAATTTCAGCGGTAAGTCGGTGTTGTCTTTTAAGCAAAATGCACAAGCTTTCATATTTCATAGTTTTTACAGTATACTACTTGCATTTGCGATCGTAAAACTAAGTGTTATCTGATTCAATTTGCAATATGTGGAGAAAAAAAACACGTCACGAAGTTTTACATAATTTATGCGAATTGCGCAGTAAAAGGGGGAAGTTATTCTAAAAAACCTATGTTTTGTGAAATTTAGATGCTTATGCTATTTGCGATGTAAAACTACGTTTTGTTATTTTTGCTTTATGTTATTATTGTCAAAAGGATTGACTGTACGTTCAAATGTGTGCTACAGAAAAAAGGAAAAAAGAAATGCAGCTGCTTGAGCCCTGGACTTACTCGATGCTTTTGAGTCGATCTATCAACTGAGCTACCCGGCCACCTATCAAATCTGGTTTGCCACATAGGCTTGGGAATTCTTTTGCAATATGCGTTGTTAAACCATATAAGATTATTCTTAATTATAAGAAAAACTACGATACCGCGTTGGACAATTTGTAGATTTATCAGCCTTCAACACCGAAGATGTCTGACCAGTATGTTTTCAACCCTGGTCTACCGCAAGTGAGAAAGATTTAGAGCATTTGCTTGCTTATTACATTTTAACAATATTTGAAATAATATAACATGAATGATGTAAAACAAAGGCCCATCAATTATCAAATTTGCATTGTTTTAATTAAAGTTTTAACTCTATTTAACGTCTGTTTCAATAGAATACCAGGACTCTGTTTTTGAAGATGATTTGTCCGACAATTATTCCGTTGATATAGAAAGTGACCCAAAAGCAAACTGCTTCCAAAATAAATATGGGTTTCCACAGCTACATAGCCATATAAGGTACGTATTTATCCTGATGATGAAAATGGTTTCCGGGTTCCTTTTTTCTGCGAATAACGTAAAACCTTAAACTACAAAGTAATAAACCTTAAATTTTTCCACAACAAATGTTAAGAAAAGATTCATTGGTCTTAAACTTCGGCTTATGGATCAAGGGAAAAGTGGAGAGGGAGGATGAAGGGGGAGGGGTCTCGAATATAATGCATCTTGCGTTATCGACCATCTCAAAACTTGTCCATTAAGGTCCTTTGCCTTCAAGTTGTTACTTAATTATAATAGGAAGAACGTCTGTTTATTTAAAGTATTTTATAGGATCCCCTCTCTTCGTATTTCAACCAAAATGATAGGATTGGATTTGATTGTTTTACGCCCAAGTCCATTCAGTCAGTCTACAATCATCCGTCTACAATCGTCTACCAATTTTCTGTATTAGTAATCATCTCCTCTACGACTTTTGACCAAGGATTCTGAAGTCTTAAACATGTTGAGGGCAAGAGCGGATGTATTCAAAATTATTATTACGTTTTTAGAATACTACTCGGGACAGATTTTAGTGTGAGATCTAGAAAGTTTGTCGCTTGCAGAAGGTCAGTGGTTATTACTCTGACACTCCGGTTTTCTCCACCATCCTTGAACTGACCGCCTCGATATAAATAAAAGAATCTTGACTGGGGCGTTAAACTCTAATATATAGTGTTCCTCGAAATTATGCAGGAATTCTGATGAAAACCAAATTTCTAAAACCATTCATTAATCACAATGAATACACCAAAAAAGTTATATTTTGTTAGTCCACTATTTCCAGAAATACCAATTTGTTCGAAATATTATCATAAAATATTCTCAATAATCTCTAGGAATAATGTAAGTAATTTTTTTCTCAGAAGTGAAATAACTGAAAAAGTAACAAATGGCTTTCTCCACTCAATTTTTAATTGGTGATCCATTGACAGTGAT
Source organism: Tegillarca granosa (assembly GCA_029721355.1). NCBI lineage: Eukaryota > Metazoa > Mollusca > Bivalvia > Arcoida > Arcidae > Tegillarca > Tegillarca granosa. The sequence continues at coordinate 28,747,382 of CM056610.1, forward strand.
TTGCAAAATAAAAGGTATCTAACGTGCATTCTAAAAATGATTACGGTAAATTTCAAACTAACGACGAAGAAATGGCGACTGGAATTAAATACAACCAGCAGAAGCAATAATTCAAATACAAGACAACACTTGAGTACCCAAGACCAATACATAAACGACACGATATAGGCTGCGCATGCATGCTACAGAATTAATGAATGGTGTGGTTAAACATTTATATGTTACTGTACAGAAAGAGAGCTCGGGAAATGAATATTTAAACATTGTCTTTCTTGTATTAAACAATATCCCCCTGCACAATTAAAATGCATCTTGTGTTCATAAAAATTAAAATGACACATTTTATGAAATGGATCGATACCCACTTTGAGATGGCGAGGTACAATTGCTATTGATTTTTCATTCACTAACCAAACAATAACTTTAACATACTCCAAATTTTGAAATAAACAACTTTTAGTAAACAGGTGTGAAAAATAGCATAAATATTTAGAGAAAATGGGACCAATGTAAAATATTTTGATATACCCGAACAAATACTGACAAACGAGAGTCAATTGAATTTTGCATTCGAATAATTGTATAATTAACAAATGCATACAATTGCAGGAAAGCCTAATGGACTCGGTTGAAATAAAAATCGCGTAATAATGCGTAACTTCTCGCGTAATAATGCGTAACATGTTACGTAATAACACGTGACTTTCGTTGATTAACGCGTAACTTCGCGACATAAAAATCTAACAAGTGAAAGCAGAAATACACTGTCATTCTGGATTTAAAACAAAACACCCAACCCATGCCGATCGCTCAGTATCGTAATAGCCGTTGTTGTCGGATATACCGTGTATTATGTTATGATTGACTGATTTCTGTCTAGTTTTATTCTGGATTAGAAACTTATAAACACACACACACACACACACACACACACACACACACACACACACACACACACACACACACACACGTTGGGAGGTCATTATTCAACAGGGTCAATTTTCAACGAAATGAGGTCATAATTTTTCGAGAAAAAAAATATCAACCTGTTGACAAATAAACCCGGGTAAAATTTCACGAATTTTGGTCTAAATTTTCAACGTTGAAAAAGCACCCACGGGTCAATATTCAACGTTGAAAAATGAACTCCGGGTCAATTTTCAACCCGGGTCAAAATACTTCATTACACCGGCTCACCCTAAAGATCCTAGTATGAGAATCGTTTGTCACTTCGCATGCTGTCAGTATGAGAAACGTTTGTCACTTCGCATGCTGTAAGTATGCGAAACGTTTGTCACTTCGCATGCTGTAAGTATGAGAAACGTTTGTCTCTTTGCATGCTGTAAGTATGAGAAACGTTTGTCACTTCGCATGCTGTCAGTATGAGAATCGTTTGTCTCTTTGCATGCTGTCAGTATGAGAAACGTTTGTCTCTTCACATGCTGTAAGTATGAGAATCGATTGTCTCTTTGCATGCTGTCAGTATGAGAAACGTTTGTCTCTTTACATGCTGTAAGTATGAGAAACGTTTGTCACTTCGCATGTTGTCAGTATGAGAAACGTTTGTCACTTCGCATGTTGTCAGTATGAGAAACGTTTGTCACTTCGCATGTTGTCAGTATGAGAAACGTTTGTCTCTTCGCATGCTGTAAGTATGAGAAACGTTTGTCACTTCGCATGCTGTAAGTATGAGAAACGTTTGTCTCTTCGCATGCTGTAAGTATGAGAAACGTTTGTCTCTTCGCATGCTGTAAGTATGACAAAACGTTTGTCACTTCGAATGCTGTAAGTATGAGAAACGTTTGTCTCTTCGCAAGTTGTCAGTATGAGAAACGTTTGTCTCTTCGCATGTTGTAAGTATGAGAAACGTTTGTCATTTCGCATGCTGTCAGTATGAGAATCGTTTGTCACTTCGCATGCTGTCAGTATGAGAATCGTTTGTCTCTTCGCATGCTGTAAGTATGAGAATCGTTTGTCTCTTCGCATGCTGTCAGTATGAGAAACGTTTGTCTCTTTCTTCGCATGCTGTCAGTATGAGAATCGTTTGTCTCTTCGCATGTTGTGAGTATGAGAAACGTTTGTCACTTTGCATGCTGTCAGTATGAGAATCGTTTGTCTCTTCGCATGTTGTAAGTATGAGAAACGTTTGTCTCTTCGCATGCTGTCAGTATGAGAATCGTTTGTCTCTTCGTATGCTGTCAGTATGAGAATCGTTTGTTTCTTCGCATGTTGTATGCCGTTGGTTCTCTCTACAATTCAGATCTTGCTGTCTTTGTGTAAGTAAATGAAACTTAATCGTTGGCTTAAGCCCTATAACTCCAGTCAACTCCACAGTCTCTTAAGCATTATACGTTTTAATTTTCAGGGAAAGTTTTATGATTATTTTAAGCGGTATTTATGGTATATTATTGGTGGTGGTCGGATTGGTTCTACCTTTAGCAGAAACACAAATACACCCATTGTATATATTTGAGGTATGTTTGGCTATGCCTCTATATACATGCAATATTGCATTTAATTGTGTATTTATTTATGTATTTATTTATTGCAAATTTTGGGGTTTTTTAAAAATATTTTCTGGAAAAGAATTGTAGACGGATAATAACAAAAATGATCAAAATCACAAGATTGAACATAGTATTAAATTTTGGAACTATCAGATAATTCATGAACGAGTTGTTGCCCTTGACATGTTCATGTCAATTTTTGTAAATTTGTTCTTTTGTTTAACTCTTATAGAACGATGAATTGAATGCATTACATGTGAGTTTGTTCCTTGAAAGAGTTGTTGCCGTTGAAATTTCAGTTTTGATAATTTTACTTATTTCGTCAGAATTGCAAACAATTACAGTTTAAAGAAAACAATAAATTAAGAAAACTCAACAATTATCAAGTCCGAGTGTAAGTTATTTTGTAAAAAACGAGCAGCGTAAGAATTTGTTTTCAAACAAAGTATTTTTCAATCTTTTAAGTCAGATTAGCAACACAGGCCAATTGGACTTGTTTCAATTAAGCATTATAATGGGAAAATTTTTGAATGCGTTGAACGTTATGTTATTAATTTTTTTATAACCTTTTTTCCTTTTCGTTTTATATTTTAAATCTGTATTTTCGATATTTCTCACATCTTTTGTAGGTGTTTTATTTATATCTGTTTGTGACCAGCATGGTTTTTCTGATTTACGTATACGTATTTCTGCTTCATGGAGCTAATGTTGGAATGTCTAAATTAGCTAGTCAGATATCTTTACGGTTCACAAATAAGAACAAGGATTCGGAAAATCAAGATCATTTTCAAGGACTAGATAGTGCCAGTAATTGTTCTAAATTTAGAAAACGCCGTATAGCTTTTGATCAAACATCCAATCACCATACAGGAAGTTTTTATCTTCGACTAGGTGCGATGGGTAAGTATTACATGGTCGGTTGTTTAAGTAATTTGCTTTAAAGCTATATGAAACGGAAGTGGTCGTGTTTAATTCTTGGATGGTGGAAAAAAAAGAGTGTCTAAGAAGTGTGAATCCTATTCGGGTACAGCCTATTGTGAAAAAGCCTTGCAAAAGGCATCGATATCGAAATTATCTTGACTGAGGTGTAAATCCCATCATTCAACGCAATTCAATCTCTCTCTCTCTCTCTCTCTCTCTCTCTCTCTCTCTCTCTCTCTCTCTCTCTCTCTCTCTCTCTCTCTCTCTCTCTCTCAGCGATAAATTTGCCGCAGATAAACTGGTTTGAGCTTGTATAAAAATTTTGTGTAAAAATCTAAGTGAGTTTCGGCTTTTTTATTCTCGATACAGTGACGGTATCGGTTGTTTTTGTTGTATTTTTCATTACCAGTACTTTCAGTACTTTGATTTCTTGTAGGTTTTGGTATCGGCAGTATGATTCTTGACGGACTTTATTTCGGACAGTTTTTTGATATTCCTCATATACTGAGTCATTGCAATGACGTCATGGAAGCAGTAAAACCAGCTTTTAAATTCTTCTTCACATTTACACAGCTCTATTTTATATTTCAAAATTCAAAGGTATATATAATTTCTGAGTCGAAATTCGATTTAACATAGAAAACAGTCCGGGAATTTTTTAACGAAAAAGATTTTGGTTCGGCGGTGAATGATAATCCGTTAACGATCTGACGGAGCTGTGATTATGCTCGGGTTTTTCTTAGTTTCATGAACAATAAAGTGTTTACATGTGGTTCACAACTTCAAATCTACTTCAATATTAGGGTGGTTGCGATATAAAAAGCGCGAGTATGTTAATATTAATTTTGTCAATGCAGCATGTATCGGCTTATTGGCTGTTTTGTATCACAATCCTCAGTTCCCCCAATGAACGAGGTCCTTCGGATGAGACCTTAAAAATCGATGCCCCGTGTCACGACAAAATGCGGCACGTTAAAGGACCCTCCCTGCACATCGCCCTATGCGCACTGCAAATGTAAAGATTTCTGCCACTTCACCTATAGATATAGGTGAAATATTCTTGACTCGGACGTTAAACCCCATTAAATCAATTAATCAATCAATCAATCAATCAACGAGAATTTGGATAGGTACCAACCTTATTACCATATACTGTATAAGAATTTATATAAGTGTGTATTACATTTGGCGCTCCCAAGCGTCTCGAACATTTAGCGTGTATTAATATTGGTGCTGTCATGATTTCCCTTTAGACAGGTGAGATAAAATAAATGTTGAAGTGTATCAATATTGGCGGAAATTAATTTAACACCAAAAGTGCCAATATTAATACACCGCCAAAATAAATATTTATACAGTATGCTCCTTACAAACATAGATCTATATCTTAACATTTCAATTTCAGATGAGAATCTTTAAGTATCCGTCTTTAGCCAGATTTGGCTTGATGCATATGAGCGCTACCAATATATGTGTATGGTTTAGAGTAATTGTTGTGGAAACATTAAATTCTATAGCAGAAGCCAATCACTTTATCGCCAAGGCAGAACAAACTAATGTGATAAACGGAATATCGCCACATAGTGACCCCCATCCAAATGAAGGTAAAGTTAAAGACAGTGGGTATACTTTACTATAATTTTTAATTTTTTAAAGAAAATGTTGTTGTTGTTGTTGTTGTTGTTCTTGATGATTATGATGACGTTGTTGTTGTTGTTGATGATCATGATGATGATGTTGTTGTTGTTGATGATGATGATTATGTTGTTGTTGATGATGATGAAGTTGTTGTTGTTGATGATGATGATGTTAATGATGAAGATGGTGATGATGATGATAATGATGATGATGATGATGATGATGATGATGTTGTTGTTGTTGTTGATGATGATGATGATGATGATGTTGTTGTTGTTGTTATGATGATGTTGTTGTTGTTGTTGTTGTTGTTGTTGTTGTTGTTGTTGTTGATGATGATGATGATGATGATGATGTTGTTGTTGTTGTTGATGATGGTCTAAAGATATTTGAAAAAGCGCTACTAACCCAAAACTGAAATTGTTCGTTTCTTATCGGAAGACAGAACAAAAACCACTTCATGTACAAAAAGTTGTCAAATGGACAAATAGACTTGTATCAATAAGATTCATCCAGGATTTTTCTTTTGTTCAGTTCTTTGATGAAAACTGCAAACAGTGCTGGGTTTTGATGTTTAAATTTCCTTTTAAACATCATAGTTATCAAAATGTTTTTGAAACCTAATATGTGTATTTTCCATCTAACTTTTTCTTCTTCTTCTTCGTGTAGTTTTAGTACAGAAATTTGAAGTTAAATACATTAGTTTATCTTATTAAAAAAACCCACTTACCCACTTGAAAAACGGTGTGTAAGTCGAAGATCATTGACATTTTAGCGTGTGCTTTGTCTTATTTTGTAGAACACAACAACAGTGAAACAATGCAACATGTCCCAAAGCAAAGCGGTATGCGTCACACAATTCACGGTGAATTTGCAAAATTGCCAGAATTGTCCTGTTACTGGAGTGACTCCATTGGGAAAATACTTATGGCTGCGAGTCCTTATCTGTATCCTTTCTGTGTAGAATACAGCCTCATTTGTGCTGGTAAGTTTTAAGAGCTCAGTCAAAGTATGCTAACCGATTCGCCAAATATTATTGCATTAAAAAACTATACGAAAACCTGTAAAAACTTTGGTACCTAACATTTCGCTCAAGTAAATATGTTGTAGGCCCCAGTAATTTTTTCCACTTACATCTCAGTTGGGGTAACCGGAGTGTCTGGAGAAAAATCGCAATCATTCGATAGGCAAACTGACAATCATTCTTGCTTTAGGATTTGCTTTAGTGAGATTCAAACCTAGACAAAGTTGAACGAGTGCTTAACACAACTCGGTGACTAAAAAGTATTTTGTAAAAAAGGGATTGTTATTTGGCATAAAATTAAACCAATAATTTAACTGTCTATATACTAGTATTTAAAATGAATACTTAATCGTAGAAGAAAGTTTTATTCTTCCAGCACTTTCCATTTTTTGCAATGGCACACCAAAATAAATAAGAAAGTACCGTTGATCCCAAATATTGCAATGTTCAAGTAAAGTTTTCTTAGAGGTCCCGCATATTGCAAGGGCCTGGTTACGTGATAAACTGGCGGACTGAGAAACATCTTATTATCCATGCATATATGTTTTTTCTGTTTGTATTGTATCTGGCAGAAGTAGCTCTATTGCTTCAAGGGCAGTAACCACTGGAGTGTTTTATTAATTTATCTGTTCTTTAACTTCAAATATTGTTGTTCATCAAAATTCATAGAAACCATTTTTGATCTTTTTAAGGGTTTTCATTTAAGGATTGAATGTCATGAAGCGATTCACTTACTTTGAACGTGGTCTGATGTTGTCATACCTCAATGACAACATTCAAAATGACATTCAATCCTTATGTTTACATTATTTTTACTCACAAAAAGGTATTGTTAATTGTCCAACAGTCCCTGTATTAATGTGGTTGGAAACACTTGAAGCGAGATAACTCTTATTGTAAACCATATAAAGAGAACAGCCATATTGATTTGTTTCGTTGCTTGGCGATCGTAAAATATAGTTCCGTAAAACACTTTTGAAAATTAAATTCTATTTCTCCTTTTTTCACTAAACAATAATCTGTTTGGTTAGATATTACTATGAATATGATTTCTACGTTTGTTACAGCTCGTAAAGAGCGTCCCTACAGTCGCCGGAGAAAATTATGAATGAATAAGTAGTTCCTTGGTGGTATGTATTCCTCCGCCATTCGCTGTACATCGAAAGCGGATTGGCTGAAGCTATAGCTGACGTATCGCTTTATCACAGAGCGCTTGACACATTGCTGTCATCGAACAATTGACGCAATAGTTCCAAAGAGATTCAAATAAGGCAATGCATTTGTAATGTAAACATTTAAGGAATTACATTAGTTTTGACTGCATTGCATGCAATTATGTATTGCAAACAGTAGAGTGGATTGTTTCAAATTACATGAAGGCCTTCTTCTTTCTTGATTAACTGCATGCAGTACAGTCAAAACGAAAGCCATCCCTCATATTTACGATCCTTTTTAACTTTTTCAAATGACCTCAAAATATAACTTAGGTTTAACACTTTCATAAAGATAACAACTAAAATTACCATTCAAAAAATAGACTGTTCCAAATTTCAACCGTGACGATATTTCACGTGCCCTACTCTACTGCATTGAGTTATATAGTAGAGGCGATCTGAAATACTGAATTGAAGCCAAACCATTGTGATTGTAAATATTAGAAAACATAGAGTTGGAATTACTTACACTTAACTTTGTAAAATAAAAGGATTTTCAAAATTTCTGAATAAATAAATGTGTATTTTTGAATTGTTTTATATAACTTGTTTTAAACAGACTTTAATGATTGGTTGGGACCCTCTCACTATTATATTAACACTACTTGCCATTTAATTTAGCAACCATCCAAATTCGGGATTTTTTAATCATCGTAAATTTGCTTCATGTTCCTAATATCAGCTAGAAATTATGCCATTTAAAATATTTACTTGTATCCTTGAATTACTTTAATTTCAGGCCCGAGTCACAAAAACATTCCTTAACCTCCATCTGTAAGATTTTCAAATAGTATATTTTTTGTTTGTTATTTAGTTGTCATTATGAAGATTACTTTAAGGTTTATGACATCTGTATAAGTAATAAAAATATTCGTAATGAGGGACATTGGTGGGTTTTCCCTGCAGAGTTATCTCCACATTGACACTAGAGGCGGGCCTGTAGATTCGGTCCAACTATACTTCCGGTTTAGGCAATTTGTGATTTAGAGCAAGAGTGCCTCGATATTTTTCTGTAACAAAATAATATGGCGAATGTTTATTATGGTTACGGGAGTTACCGTCGTTAAGAAAAGAATTAAAAAATCGTGGTGCGAGAGTGTCGGGTCGTAAAGCAGAGTTGATCGAGAGGTATGTCGTACATTTAACGTCCTTGTTGACCTTGGCTCGTTTGTCATATTCATTGTAAATACGTGTTTTAAATAAAGAGATTGGCAAAGTTTCCTGACTTAAATTAAGGAAGATCTTAGTTAGGAAATGGTTGTAAAATTTTGAACTCTAGGATCTGAACGTTATTACATAATTATTCATTTGATATAATTGAGGGCAAATTAAGTTTATGTGGCTGAATAAAAATTGGATTCCATACAGACTTCGATGCCGTTTACCAATGAGTACTAGGATCGGTCTCATCGTCGTATGGGATATGGTATAAGGTCACATGCTACAAATAGGATTTCTGCTGGGTTTGTCAGTTTTCTTTCACATTAAGAACTCTCTCACAGAAAACGCAAGTCAACGAGATTTATATATTAAGCGGTAAAACTTGTTTTTCAAACCGGGTTAAAACAACTTGTTGTTGTTGTTGTGTGTTGTTTGGTTTTTAATTTTTTTTTTTTTGTTTGTTTTGTTTCTTTTTCTCTTTTAAGCAATTCTTTACGTTATGTGGCCAGAATGTTGGTAAAAAAAGAAAACAAAATGGATTCCCAATATTTTGACGAATTTGATGACGGACGTCATAACGAGCCCATCGAATGAGTGTGGATTGTGCTGGATCTAGTCGGGGATTATTTTAGGACTTTTGTTTTTCATTTTTGGGGTTGTATCTACCATAGCGTTTTATGTTTTAAAAACAGTGGACAACTCAAATAAGACAGCAGATTTACTAGCAAACTTAAGCGAAAACGATTATTTATCTTTTTGCCATTGTTTCCATAATAGTAGCATCAGTGCGCATGCGCACATTGAAGTTTAAATCGTTACTCAAAGACAGATTAGAGGAAATCTTGATTCTTATTTCAGTAACAGGATTGTATATGTTTCGGTGTTTCAATTTAATAGCGGGATTATTAATTATCACGATTCCATTGAAGGAGTTTGACAATTGTGACAAACATAACGATGATGACGGAAGCCACTATGCAGACGATATTCATGTTTGCAACAATGCGCATGTCTGCAAGTCATCCATATCACGCAACGGAAATAGCCGGGACGAGAATTCGTAACATTTCTATTACTTTGTAATTTTTGCAATATGGGGCATCACAACTTTTGAAACAAGGAGCATAGCGCATAATTCGTTACAATTAAAGTTTTATGGTTCCACATCTTGGTCAATATGTTGAACAGATTTTCCGGTTCCATTAGGAATATTTTATAGATTCCATTCCACATGTGTGTTTATCCCACGTCTGGAAAAATGCATGGAAAAGAAAGAAACAATAAGGGACAAAATGTAATCATGGAAGACAAGGCGTGTAGTTCGTATGATCAAATATTTTTACTAGAACTTAGTTCCATCTCTCTTCATATTTTTTTTTAGAGAATATTCTTTACAATGCCAATCATGCGTTGATGAATTTCATTTTACGGAAAAAAGAGCATTTGTATTATTTTATATTAAGCCAGGCTTTGTTATAATAACGTTTTGTAAACTTATTGAGTAAACGAGAATATCATAAATATTTCCGTATTATTGATACGCCATTTCCTTTTTTGACCTGACGACAAGAAGGCGCAAAATATCGACTATTTTATCTAGTTCTTGGATAATGCAACTGGGTGATATGCTTGTCTGAGGAATACCGACTCTGTGAGCTAGCATTTTAACGTCAGTGTGCGCTAGAACGATGCCAATGCAAGCCATAATTTCCTCTCGTACATTTAAAGCAAAAAAGAACGAACTTGTTCTTAGATTAATCCTTGATTTGTCGCAAATAGCTGAAAAATTGCTGACGCGACTTAAACAAAAAATCTAACCAACTAACCCCAAAAGACTCTTGACTTTCATACCTAAATGCTATATTGCTTGGCAAAAGAAGGTCACTAGCATT